>CM076584.1:1522284791-1522425774 GCA_034641835.2 Pinus albicaulis
CGGGGGCGGACAAACCGTGGTTTGTCATGCCGTCGCCGTTCCGACGCACGTAAAAAGTGTCGCACTATCGACACTTCTTCCGTCGTTCCGAACAAGTGTCACTCTTCCGACGTCTCACAAACCGTCGCGCCTCCGACGTTTGTAAACTGTCGCACTTCCGATGAAATGTGGTTCGACGTTTGGAACGTCGCTCTTCCGACGCTTGTAAACGGTCGCAATTCCGACCCAACGTGGTCCGACGTTTTGGACGTCGCTCTTCCGACGTCTGTAAGATGTCGCAATGCCGACGATATGTGGTCCGACGTTTGGAACGTCACTCTTCCGATGTTTGTAGCGTCGCTCTTCTGACGTTTGGAACGTCGCTCTTCCGACGTTTGGAACGTCGCTCTTCCGACGTTTGTAATCTGTCACAATTCCAACGAAATGTGGTCCGACGTTTTTATACTGTCTCTCTTCCAACGTTTCTATGTTGTCGCAGTTCCGACGTCTACAAGGCATCGGTAGACCGACGGAGGGTTCAATTTTAAAAAAAAAATTGAAACTTTAAAAGACGAGAAATGCTGTTTTGAATATATTATATGAAGTAAAACAGTCCATGAAGTCATTACATTTTCACATCTGAAGATTGGAACCCAAATATCCATCCAGAAAAGTGGAAGTCCCACCCCAGACAGTGATAGAAAAATACCCATGTCACATACAGGGACTTGATATAAAACCCAGTAACGGTCCACATGGAGATTATCGACAATCTGAGAAAGCATCCAAATATGCCCGAGGCATCTATAATAAAGTGAAATAGCAGTATGTAGAATAGTAAAACAACAGATAGAGTACCGACGTCCATTGTTCCAAATACAAATTAAAGTACCCAAAATCCTTGAACAGAGAAAAACGCTAATCATGTGAGGAGTGTGATATGTCCAAAATATAAAAATACCATCATACCATATCAATAAACCGACAACATAGACCAGCATCGCTAGTTTTGAAGGCAGAGTGATAAACATTAATCATTTTTTTTTCACAAGAGAAAAAATGTTGTTTTGAATATATTATATGAAGTAAAACGGTCCATGAAGTCATTACATTTTCACATCTGAAGATTGGAACCCAAATATCCATCCAGAAAAGTGGAAGTCCCACCCCAGACAGTGATAGAAAAATACCCCATGTCACATACAGGGACTTGATATAAAACCCGGTAACGGTCCACATGGAGATTATCGACAAATCTGAGAAAGCATCCAAATATGCCCGAGGCATCTATAAGAAAGTGAAATAGCAGTATGTAGAATAGTAAAACAACAGATAGAGTACTGACGTCCATTGTTCCAAATACAAATTAAAGTACCCAAAATCTTTGAACAGAGAAAAACGCTAATCATGTGAGTGTGATATGTCCAAAATATAAAAAGACCATCAGACCATATCAATAAATCAACAACATAGACCGGCATCGCTAGTTTTGAAGGCAGAGTGATAAACATTAATCATTTTTTTTTCACAAGAGAAAAAACATTGTTTTGAGTATATTATATGAAGTAAAACAATCCATGAAGTTATTACATTTTCACATTTGAAGATTGGAACCCAAATATCCATCCAGAAAAGTGGAAGTCCCACCCTAGACAGTGATATAAAAATACCCCATGTCACATACAGGGACTTGATATAAAACCCAGTAACGGTCCACATGGAGATTATCGACAATCTGAGAAAGCATCCAAATATGCCCGAGGCATCTATAAGAAAGTGAAATAGCAGTATGTAGAATAGTAAAGCAACAGATAGAGTACCGACGTCCATTGTTCCAAATACAAATTAAAGTACCCAAAATCCTGCAACAGAGAAAAACGCTAATCATGTGAGGAGTGTGATATGTCCAAAATATAAAAAGACCATTAGACCATATCAATAAACCAGCAACATAGACCATCATCGCTAGTTTTGAAGGCAGAGTGATAAACATTAATCATTTTTTTTTCACAAGAGAAAAAATGTTGTTTTGAATATATTATATGAAGTAAAACAGTCCATGAAGTTATTACATTTTCACATCTAAAGATTGGAACCCAAATATCCATCGAGAAAAGTGGAAGTCCCACCCCAGACAGTGATAGAAAAATACCCCATGTCACATACAGGGACTTGATATAAAACCCAGTAACGGTCCACATGGAGATTATCGACAATCTGAGAAAGCATCCAAATATGCCCGAGGCATCTATAAGAAAGTGAAATAGCATTATGTAGAATAGTAAAGCAACAGATAGAGTACTGACGTCCATTGTTCCAAATACAAATTAAAGTACCCAAAATCCTTGAACAGAGAAAAACGCTAATCATGTGAGGAGTGTGATATGTCCAAATATAAAAATTGTCAGTCCATATGTTAATAAGCATACAAACATTTCGCTTAGTTTTGAAGGCTGGATGATAAGCTTATTAATGTTTTTACAAGAAGCAACAGTGTATTAATATTGTATGAAGTAAAACGATCCATGAAGTCATTACATTTTCACATCTGAAGATTGGAACCCAAATATCCATCCAGAAAAGTGGAAGTCCCACCCCAGACAATGATACAAAAATACCCCATGTCACATACAGGGACATGATATAAAACCCATTAACGGTCCACATGGAGATTATCGACAATCTGAGAAAGCATCCAAATATGCTCGAGGCATCTATAAGAAAGTGAAATAGCAGTATGTAGAATAGTAAAGCAACAGATAGAGTACCGACGTCCATTGTTCCAAATACAAATTAAAGTACCCAAAATCCTTGAAGAGAGAAAAACGCTAATCATGTGAGGAGTGTGATATGTCCAAAATATAAAAAGACCATGAGACCATATCAATAAACCAGCAACATAGACCAGCATCGCTAGTTTTGAAGGCAGAGTGATAAACATTAATCATTTTTTTTTCACAAGAGAAAAAACGTTGTTTTGAATATAATATATGAAGTAAAACAGTCCATGAAGTCATTACATTTTCACATCTGAAGATTGGAACCCAAATATCCATCCAGAAAAGTGGAAGTCCCACCCCAGACAATGATAGAAAAATACCCCATGTGACATACAGGGACATGATATAAAATCCAGTAACGGTCCACATGGAGATTTTCGAAAATCTGAGAAAGCATTCAAATATGCCCGAGGCATCTATAAGAAAGTGATATAGTAGTATGTAGAACAGTAAAGCAACAGATAGAGTACCGACGTCCATTGTTCCAAATACAAATTAAAGTACCCAAAATCCTTGAACAAATCAAGAAAAACGCTAATCATGTGAGAATTCAAAGTAAAGTTAATCTATTAACATTGCGAATAAAATTACACCGAAGTCAAAAACATTGCCTGGCCATACTCATGGAAAATTTGTCATCAAAAAATAAAAAAATTAAGAAGACTGCCCTCATATGGGGAAACCAGTCTTGAACGTTTAATTTACAGAATTCAAAAATATTACAAAGGTCCAGCACAGTAAAATAAACTAAAAGCAGCCCAATTAAGTGGGCCTGCTAAGAAAGAAAAATAAATTAACCAAACTACTCCTCCGGTGGTTCCTCCACGATTTGGCACCATCCTTCGGAAGGTCCAGGATTGCTAGGTGCTACCTCCACATGCATGCCACGGCTCCCCTCCTGAAGGCCCGAATGCTGGCCGGCTTTTTCCGAGCTCAGACCCGCCGGACGGGTGCATTCTTCCTCCGTTTGGGCCTCCTCGCAGAAGACCACAGTGACTAAAGCCGTGATTCGCGGGCGGTTGAGAGAGCAATTAAAGGAAAATTGCGCAGTGCGCGTCGTGGGAGAAGGTGAACTAGCGGTGGGGAAGCCAGGAGCAGGGAAATCCATACGGTGGCCAGATCCTACAAGCCGACCCCGCCCACTCCTAGTATTTGGATATCGACCTAAGTAATAATCATTGGACTGGCCGGAAGTCGACTCTGTTGAGGGGCTGGAGGGAGCGCGCCGGGGTTGACGTCTAGTGCTCCCCCTGCGACAACGCATCCTATGACGCACGCGAGGCATGGGTGCAATCTCAGGCGCAGTGGGCACAAGAGGAGACGAAGAAGAAGAATTGCAATTAACAGAGGAAGACAGACAGAGACAGAACCGAGAGAAATGCAAATATGCAGCAACGTCTAGGCAGAAGTTCAGCTGGCCACTTCTCCTTATCGTCACAGTTAGCAGGCAGTGTAATCCAGCAACCGGCTTGTCTGAAAAACCATGGCTAAACGCCATTTTGTCGACCCATCTGCAATGCAATCATAGGACGCCCGTCATAATTAATCTCTGATCATTAATAATGAGAGCCGAAGGCCATATCAAATTGGAGCGTGCGAAATCGCTAAGAGGAGTGGAGGTCCGATCTTGAACAGTGTTAAAAATTAATTAATGCGGATTTGATGTGAAAAATTAATTAAACAGCGTTAAATGTTAATGCGATTGATATGAAATCGCCATATCCATGTCCCACCACCTTAAACGCCATCAAATGCACCCGCAGCCAGGAGCAGGGCAAGTTTTTATTGAGGACACGTGGCAGAAATTGATTGGAGCGGATCTTTGTTTGGGCCGCTCGCGCAGTGGAAATCCGGACCCGTAAAATATTAGGGTGAATTTGATAAGAAATTCGCGTCACAATATTGGCCGATGTCAGCAGGCTATTTTGGAACACGAATTTGGTTTGAATTATGGTTTATCGCCGTTTGAAGTCCGGCGGGCTCGACTTAAGAACAATTTTGTTTGATCCCATCTTATAAAATTTGTGTTGGTTTTCTTTGATAATACACATATTTATAATAAATCATGGGAATACCACACTAAACATGTGGAAAAGTTATATAAATTATTGAGAACAATCATTTTTATGTAAAAATATCAAGCGAAAGTCGTGTGAGAGCAGGGTCGTTGAAAGCTGTTCAAATATAAAAATCCGCTTAATAAAGAGACAAAATTGTTGTGCTTTCGGAACACGATCAGTTGGACATAAGTTAACAAACAAAAGGATAGCGGAACCAGACTTGCACCCGTGGTCAAGCCCTCTACCAAAACCACGAGCGGAATCACAAAAGCGGGTTGCCCATATCGCACCGCTTTTGCGGAGTAGGCGGTATTTCCTATTCGCGAGCGATTCCATAGGGAATGCGACATGTGGTGAAGTGACCCCCGTAAAACCACCGTTTAACCCGCACCATCGCACGTTAAAGCCCGACGTTGGAAGCCGAGAGAAATTTCCAAGAGTCGTTGATTTGGAGAAGGGCCATCGGACGGTGGTCGCACGTTGAACTTGCCCGGAGGTTAAATAAGGTGTGCGGAGGATAGCCAGGTACGATACGAGTGTTTGATTGGTTATTGATATATATAGGTGGGGTCGGAGTATAATGAAATTGTTTAATTAAACGATTGGCGGATAATTAGCATAAGTCTGGAGCGTGATTGTTGTAAGGCTGGGTGGTGAAATATAGAGCCGAAAGTTCATTACAAGTTATTTATTTAACAAGAATCATGGAGTATAAATACAAAGTGTTGAAAGTTAAACATTGGTTATAAGGATTGGAGATAATATAAAATCGAGAATATAAATTAAATTCCAACCATTGTGGATAGTATTTATTTATCAAATTCTACGAATTTGATAAATAAACTCGAAGAAAGAAGAAGTCAATTAAGACTCAGGCTGGAGGAAAAGAACGGGGTACACCAAGGGAAAATGCTGACAGAGCGATTGCAGACACACCAACTCTCCTTGGGGGTCCAATTTCAGTTTTGTTGCGTCACACGATGATCTCTCTTCTCTGGCATTTACTTGTATTGAAGATCACTATTCTAGGAATAAGGAGTTATTTTCTACAAAAATAACCCTAGCCAAACATTGACAATGCATCAAGGATATCTTTCTATGCTTCATAAGCACATTTTTTCTACTTCTAAATCATGTATTGGAAGTGGTTGTTGTGCTGGAAATTATTCACCAGTTGGTTTCATACCAAAGTCTTTTTCACATTTTCAACATCCAATACATGAAAAAGATAATGGTTTAAAACAACATAAATATTTGAAATTTTGCAAGAATTGTCTAGCACACTTTGAATATGAATTTTGAAGTCAAGTGCATGATGATGTATAGGATCAAGTGTCATTTTGAATACCAAATGTTTCACAAGAAACTTCTCAACATGCTACCCTGCAGTAAGGATTAAATGACAATATTGCATCGACTATTTCCATAATAAAAGTGCACCTCGGCCATAAGACTAAACAACTACAAATGTTGTAGATCTAACAAGACCACACAATCAAATGTATTCCACAAGGCCAATACTGTATGAAAAATGAAAATAAGTTTGCAACCAAAAATACCTTAGGCAAATAATTCAATTAGATACACCAAACCATTAGCAAAAAGGAAAACCAGCCTACTCAAAAGGCAAGCGTTTACCTCCTTTGACAAAATTTTGAGTTCCGAAACAAGGGCCTTTATTGTCTTGTCAATGCCCCTAGTAAATTGAATGGGGTTTGCACCTGCTGCAACAACCTAAACAAAAAGGTTTCATTTCAAATTATTTTCCACAAATTTAAGATACAACCATTGTCAGTTTTGTATTTCCTAACAAGCTCTTAAATTTTGACAAAAGAACCAAAATTTTTTAATACCTGATAGCAATTTTTTCACTCAAAAACTATCTTAGACTCAATAAACCCAACCCAAAACTAAAAAACCAAACACCATAAGACCCTACAAAAATGAATAGATGATATTAATCCAGTACTATCGACAAAAAGTTACCTTTACACCCTCACTTATTAAACCCTGTGCTGTTGAATTTTAACTTCAACTGCTGCAGCAGAAGGACGGATGCAGCAGCAACATTTTTTTTTGGAGGTTGCTTGCATGCCATCCAGGAATTTAATTCAGCATTTAAAATTCCTGCAAGTTTTTTTTGTAGACGGCCACAGCCATATTTCTGTACAGGATTGTATTTAAACACAACAGCCAGCATTAACGCAATTCACCAACAAGAAATTAAACAAACAGAAATTTACCCGACAGTTTTGTAAATTCAAAAGGAGGACACGTGGAGCATTAATATTGGATCGCATGAAATTGAAGGGAATCTGAAAACCTGAAAACCGGACCCGAATTTTTTATAGGGCACATTGGATTGAGAATTCGCATTAAAAATTAGGCAGACGTCAGCATCCCATTTTGGAACGCAAATTTGGTTTGAAATTCAATCTATTCAGACTTTTGAAGTCCGGCGGAAAGGGTTCTTTAATGTTTTGATAGTTTAATATATACATAT
The DNA here is from genome assembly GCA_034641835.2 of Pinus albicaulis. Taxonomy (NCBI): domain Eukaryota; kingdom Viridiplantae; phylum Streptophyta; class Pinopsida; order Pinales; family Pinaceae; genus Pinus; species Pinus albicaulis. The sequence continues at coordinate 1,522,292,114 of CM076584.1, forward strand.
GTTTTAAACATATGTTATATATATATCATATGCGAAATGAAAGGTGGGCCATAGAATTTAGTTTTAATTTTAATTTTTTTAAAAGAGGGTTTATTATAATATGTTTTATATGTTACGACATATAAAAATAAAAAGAACAAAAAAGCTTGGTAGTTTTTTTTATAGATAGTACGTAAATTTTTTATTACTATGAGTGCGAAAGTGAAAAACACAGCGAAGTGTTTTAGAGACAGAGTATGTTTGTTTTGAACAGACAGTGAGTTGGTTTTATGCACTGCGTTTTGTAGCAGTCATAATTTTGTAATCCCTCTCAGTGAGGAAGAAGTGTAATAGTTTTTTTTGAGTTATTGAAGGGAATAGAAGTTTTTTTTCAAAGTATTGAAACTCTGTCTCCTGTCAAAGAAATTTTTATTTTCTCTGTGTTAGAGGAAGGGAGATTTATTCTCCATTCATTGTTTTGGAAATTTTCAATATTCCAACATGTGCAAGAACAAAAGATGTTGTGGTTCCATCCCCAGCTAAATCATTTGTCTTTGCCGCAACTTGCCTTACCAACTTGGCCCCAATATTTTCAACTGGGTCCTCTAATTCAACCAATAAAAAGGCCAAAACCATAGCATTGAGATACATTTCATTACACTGTCAATAAAAATAAAATTTGACTCAGCTATAACCCTTTCCTTTTATTGTTGTGAAAAGCTTTATGCATTACTCTAATGTGGCTAGTCCATAGGCCAAGTAGACCACTGGGTAAAAAATATGTTTCCTTTCACCTTTGAGTTTTCAAATTATGCCTACCAAATCTAAGACATTTAAGAGGGGGAACTAATACAACGTTAAAAATAAAACGAGAGCACACATCTACAAATTACCTCCTTAGCTACTGTCACACCATCATTAACTATTTTCGGAGAACCATGCTTGCTCTCCAAGACAACATTTTTCCCTTCGCCCCAAGGGTGACTCCAACAAGATCGGCAAGTTTGTTCACACCGCCTGCAAGACAAATTGACAATGCTTTCAGTAAGTGTGCAATTGAATGCCAGACCATATGCCAAAACAACCCTCCATGAAAAATTAAAATAACACATTAAAATCGAATATAAGTGGACAAGGAAAGATCCACCGCAGTGAAGTTTCACGTGCGGGTGACCTTCCTTTAAACATAATTTTTTCTCTGACCTGCAATTTTTTTGTCACTGAGCCATCCTTGTTGAAGTACAACTCCTTTTCCATAGCTCTTGTATTAACTACCTTCTCTCTGTCGCGTAATCTCAGAGTCCCTCTTCTGCTTGAGCGATTGAAGGAAATGGGTGAAAAAACTGAAAGAGAAGACAATTGTCTGCCATAATTATCAAACATTGCACCCAACTTCTTCCCCTTTCCATTGTTACCCAATGAGGTAGATGTGGCAATTGTTTTCATACTGCCCAAAGAAGAGGCCATCTTCTCTTATCTTGAATATAGAATTACAAGATCTTCATATTAGTATGAACCTTAAAAAACATGACTCCCATTGCTAAAAACCACTTTTAAGTTGTAACAGGCAAACTAAACAACTATCGCAACTTTTGGCAACTTATGGAGCATTAAGAGAGAAACAACGAAAGAGAAATACAACCACAATCCTCATTTTAATGAGACCGGACTATATATTTGCATTAAGATAATAGAAAGAAATCACGACTATATTAAGGCCAGCACAAAACAATCTTTAACCGGTGTCTCTCGCGGCCTTCAGGTTGCCATGCTAGAGGTTGCATATTTTTAATTTAAATTCTTGACCTCTCGTGCCCATCTATGAATGCATCCAATGGGATATATACATCAAATGCTCCTTTATATCCCCAAAAACAAATTCCCTACTACAAGAGCACCGGTATTGATGGATCACCCCACACCATCCCACCCACTAGAAACGGTGAAAAAGGAAACCCGAGAAACCTTCTGAAATATCTCAAGATGACTATATGGGTGGTTCTTATGAATCAACCAACCATTAAGAACATGCTCATCAATCCAAACCATAAGTATTATGTGACAATATTCAAGCAGGCACTGAATCGGATTTCTGAAGCTATGTTAGAGAAACCCTAAACTCTCACTGAAAATAGGTGAAATGTGGCACCACTCAGAGATTGACATGTGCCAATTGGTACAAGTGGTAGAAAATTGGCATGCTCAAACAACGAGGTGATGCGAGAATGACATGAGGGAGAAAATATCAGAAAAGCCCCAAATCTGGAGAACTAAAGCTCATCACCAACCTGAGATTGACAACTTTACATGATGTAACCTATGAAATCGTAAATGGAGAAATCATAGTAATAATAAAGTAACCTATGTAACAATAAAGTCGGATTCATCTTGGGAGTGGTAATGGGATAAATCATAGTGAACAACAGGAAACATGCAGAGTTGCTTATAATCAAATAGATGAAAAAACACATACAAAAAACCTAGATAATAATCATGAACAAGCTTAATATTGAATTATGAACTGTAAAGGAACTTACAAAATGTGACATTACGAACCCGGTCAAGCGCACAAGCAAAAATATCCTGGACATGACCCTGGTTGACAAGTTGTATTGCTCATGATGCAAGAGGATTTGTACCTGCACTGCCACGTCAATCAAAATCCATCATTATCTATACAATAAATACAAGTAATTGATGTAGTATTTTTTACTCTAAGATGCATTCTTATGATAATGTTAGAACATATGTTGAAAATGTCAAAACATACCTGAATAAGCTCCTCTTCGTTTAAAGAACAATTTATTGGAGTCGCATGAACTTGGAACAAGCCTCCCACGATCTCAAAGAGTAGCAACTAAGTCAACAGTGACTTTTTTGTTGCTACGCTGGATCAAGAGAGGTTTGCTCCAAGATTAAATCGCTCCAATAAATTATTCTCTACTAAACAGGGCCAACCACGTGAAGGTGGAAGCTCTTATGGCCCCTCCCCCCCTCACATCACTCTCAATTCCCCAATACCCAATCTATATTTCATTTTTTACTTTCATGAGCATAAAAAAAAATATTCAATAACTAATAAAAAAAAAAATCAACAAAAAGTACGCAAGGAAACATTGCAATTAATGCTTGACATAAAAATAGTATGATAAATGAGTTTTTTATATAACGCAAAAAACGTTCCAAGTATAGTAACGTTTGTCTTATAATAATACAATATTTTACATTATCGAATTTTCTTTTTCTTCTTCCTATTTCTAAAGCTCCTAATTACATCATCAATATCATCATGCTCTGCTCCTGTTTCGTGCCTTTCGACCCGCACTGCTAACCTAGTTGCGTAGTCACGATGTCTGGTCTCATCCAGTGACGGGGCATCGCCTACAAAAATAGATAATATTAAATTTTAATTGTCAGTTTTTAAATATCATTGAACTAGTTCGGTAATATTAATAAAAAAAATTGCAATGAGATTATTTACCTGGTGCACCAGTTGTCGCCGCTGACCTAGTTTCATAGTCACGATGTCTGGTCTCATCCAGTGACAGGGCATTGCCTACAAAAACATATAATATTAAATTTTAATTGTCAGTTTTTAAATATCATTGAACTAGTTCGGTAATATTAATAAAAAAAAAATTGCAATGAGATTATTTACCTGGTGCACCAGTTGTCGCCGTTGGGACTGTTGCCCTGTCTTCCTCTCTGGTGGTAAGATCCTCAAGGGAAACATTCTCTGTCATTTAAACAAAAAACGTTATAAGGACAAACATCAAGGTATAATTAGAAAAAAATATAAGTGGAAATTAATTACCGTCACGGCCCTCACTGATAGCAGCATTGTCGGCCTGGTCCCCACTACAATGATCAGGTTGCACGAGAGGATCATCTACATCTGGCTCTAAAACTGGGTTATTTTCCTCGTCAGTAGTGCTGCTCCCCTGATTTAAACAAAGTTGTTAGACATTAAATTTATGGACGAAAACAAAAATATTGAAAGGTTAATGTTTTACCTTATCAGGCATTCTAGATCTTGGGACCTGCCCCAAGCTTTTGCGACGTTCAACTATAGCTTGATAGCCAAAACGGAAAGCGATATTTTTATCTTCCTCTGTAGTTTCTGTTCCGAAGTCATCACCCTACATTACATATGATTGTGTATTTTTAATCATATATGATAGGATTACAAAAACGTTGGAAGGCGATACAATTAATTATAAGATGTTTAGCTACTTAATTACAATTCTTGCAGCTAATTTCAAGTAGCCACCCTGGTCGAGCTTGTGATGGCCCTTTTTCTCAATCCTAGCTTTGGTTGCCTTTGAGGTGTTAGGAAACCTAGCATCAAAAGATTGAAGTCAGATATGACGTAGCACACTTTTATTTTAGACATAAAGAAAATTAAAGCTATTGAATTAAAGTTGTAATTTACCTTGCGGGTCCGGTTGGCATTTTTCCTTCTTTCTTTGCCCTTTTCTCTTTTCCATCATGGATGAGTGCTCTCCACTCACTCTCTGAAACTGCGAGAGGACGCTCATATCTAGGGTTAAATTGCAATTGCGTCCTATAGGTGTCCCTGGTATATTTCAAATATTTGCTGGCTACCTGAGCCACCGCTTTTCTGTCAAATGTGCCGACCCCAAAAGGGCTTCTAGATAATCTAGAAGTTCATTTTTCAGGTTGGAATTCTGGGAATTCCACCCTGTACGTATGGTTGGGCCAAAAATTACCAACGCATGGCTCTCCAGAATCCTGTAGAACTCATTGTTTCCTACACAGAATAAAACCAAAAAAAAGAAAGATATTATCATTAATTTAAAAATAAAAATCATGATAAATATGTTTTAGATAAAGTACATGAAATAGTTAAAATATTAAAATTTACCTAGGAGTTGTACATGCTTTATAGGGACACCCTCATCGTTCACCAACAACGTGCCATTAATGGTCCCTGTGGAGCTGACACGTGTAGCTCCAGGAAACGCAATAATGTAGTTGGCCATATCGGCCTCATCATTGCCAACACGTTCAGCGGTTGGCTGGGTGTCTGCTTGGGTAGGGTGTGTTTCTTGGCTAGCACCTAAAGGAGTAGAAGGTGTATGAGAGGGTTGTTGGGAAATCTCTTGCCCTTGTGTCCCACTACCACCAACACCGGGTTCAGCAAATGCCAGAAGACGCTACATACAAAAGAACTTTTGTTAGTTTAGTCAATGTAAAAATTAAAAATCAAACTATCACAATTCATCTCATGCAGAACAAAAAAAATATCCTTTTGACTTTTTATTATTACCTGATATCTATTTAGCTGCCTCATAAGATGTTGTATCCTCTCTTATGTTTCAGGTGTTTGAGGCGCGTCTATCAAAGCATTAAATTCCGACCTTGCATCTCGTGCCTTTTTTTGCAACAAGAACACTGGAGATAGGGATGAAGAAAGCTCTTCCTCAAAGAGGGAATCATCAGGTGTACCATGGCTAGGTGTCTACATATTTGAACAAAATTAATATTATTTCAATTATGTAAATAACTAAAATACTTGAAGATAGAGCAATGCTGGCACTTTACATGTTCTTCCGCTGGCCTCTTTCCGTGATCATCCCGTCTCGGGGTTGTTCCTGCACTGCTCTGATCAGTCTGCCACATTGCAATAAAATTATAAATGCAAAAACTTGAAAACAATATCTAACTTGAAAACACAAAATGAAAACTGAAATAATTTCTAATAAGACACCGGAAGACAGAGTTAGAGTTTCAAATATGCCTTGCATTGAATTCAGTCCTGGAAACATGTCATTGCACATTAAGGCACCCAAACATTCAATCCACGAATGATATATTTAAGTAGGCTTATCCTATTATGGGAAAACACCATACCTATAATGCATTCACTTGCATGTATAAAGGGAAAGGAAAACATGTTTTCATACAACGGTGACAAAGGCATCTTGGGGAAAGGTATCCTCACTTTTTATTTATGTTGTTCACCCACACCACTCTCATGTTTTCACTAATCTTGTTTTGTCATTTTTGGATTACTTTTTATTTATGTTGTTCACCCACACCACTCTCATGCTTTCAGTAATCTTGTTTTGTCATTTTTGGATTCAAATTAAGTTAAGGCCTTAAGTATTTTTTGACCTTTCGGTGTAGTTTTTATAAGTGGCATGTATGGAATTTCCATTAATTCTGCACTTTTTCTCTTCATGCGCATGTTTCCCTGGAAATCAAATGCATGATTTAGTCCCATACATTTAACAAGTTGTTGGATCAACTCCATAGGAAATATCAAGTTTCCTATTCAATCAAAATTTATCTCAGTTAGGGTAGGTAGGAAGGTTTTCCCTTTGTATTAATAGGGCACTTCTAGCTTGCATTTTTATTATATCTTTCAAATTTAGTGTCGTTTCAATTAGGGCATGAATTTTTGCAACTTTCAAGGTGAGAATGAACAAAGACAATTTTTTGTGATGGATGACTGTATATGACTCCATGGCCAGAGGAAAAGGCACTAATCCACTTCTTCAAATATCTATAGTTCTCATCCACCTCATACGGAGATGGTCCCTGATTTTGAGCCAAATGTTGCAGCAAAAAGTTCCCCCCCTCCATAATTTGATATTCAATGGAAATTTCTTAAATTGATGATGGGGCATGATTATGGAACATTGGCACATACATATGTAATGGAATTCCAAGATCATGATATATGTTTGCATATGTTTATGCCATATGGAGGTGGTGGAGCAAAAAAGAGCTCAAATAGAGCTGAAATTTTTCACATAAAAAGGACTGTGGGCTTGACTAATGGTTCCATTTAAAAAATGATATCTAGACGGAGAATAAGTGTAGCATGCAAACATGCATTGAAAATCCATCTGAGTTTGCATTGTATTACTTATGATGGATTCAAATTTGGGTTTCAAAATGCTAGGTTATGGCATGATTTTGTCGAGAAACCCTTAGTTGGATTCTCATGTTGGTTTAATTTATATTTTAAGTTTGTTTGGCAATCTTTGGGTGATAGTAACTCATGAACTAGGTTACCAATGTGTAACAATCATATTTCAAGAATAAATTTGTGATTTTTTTATATTATTATTATTATCTATTAGCTACGAGTATTGACACCTAATTCCTGGAATTTTGACATCTTGATAGCATGGATAATTTCGAAAATGTTTCTAGTAATGTTAACATAATAACTATCATTACGTGTCTTCACTTTTGTCACCATAATAGACTTGTGATATGGACTCATCACACAACTTCATATGCTATGTCCCAACAAGTTCAAACTGGTTGAACCTATCTCATAGTGTGGTTATTAAGGACAAGTTGCTTGGTATATAACTCGATAGCATAGACCGCGTTGCGGTTCTAAAAAGAATCCTCAAGTGTCAAAAAAACTTCACAATATGTTCTACTATAAAGCCTTTTGGGATACCTGAAATAATATATGTATCATTGATGACTTTTAAAGTATGACAAGATCCAGAGGGAAAGGAAATCAATGGAAGAGTGATCCACCAATGAGAACCTAGAATTTAGCATCGGATGAGTTAGAGTCTAGGAAATTGAAACCCTATAATTTTAATTAGTGATGAAGGACATCACATAGGTAATTATATTTTCATGTAGAATAATTTGTTAATTCAAATTTAAACTACATAATATGAAAGGCAAACCATAAATTTTTCCACGTAAGTCCAAACAACCTATAAAAATGGAAAACCTTCTTTTTCCATGGGAAATAATTTACCTTTCCTTTTTCAAGGCAATCTAAATCACAAAAAATATGAACTATACCGCACACATTCTTGGATAATGTGAAAGTGGAAAAGGAATACCCTACACAAGTGATGCACACATGTACATTTGAACACTAATATATTTTTGTAGTTGAAATGCAATGCTTGTTTTCATTTAAATGTAGGGTTTTTAAAGCAGGGAGAAATAATGGCTGCCAAACTAATAAGCGTTTCTTTGGGAAAAATTTAAATCTTGTATTGGGTGATGAAGATAATAGAGGGTATTGAATCTTGATTCTTGACATCTAGAGAGAACCATACAGCCTAACACAATCCAATGGAATTGACCAAAAAAACCAAAATAGAGTCAACCCTACTATAGGAGGAAGGGCCTGCAGTAAGAACTTACCATTTTTGCAAGAGCTGAGGGCAAATTTTGTTCTGCAAGAGCTGAGGGCGAATGCTAAGGGCGAATGCTGAGGGAAAATGCTATTCTGCAAGAGCTGAGGGCGAATGCAGGCCGAATGTTGTTCTGAAAGAGCTGAGGGCGAATCCAGGGCGAATGTTGTTCTGCAAGAGCTCAAGGCGAATGCTGAGGGCGAATGTTGTTCTGCAAGAGCTCAGGGTGAATGCTGAGGGCGAATGCTGTTCTGCAAGAGCTGAGGGCGAATGCTGAGGGTGAATGCTGTTCTGCAAGAGCGGAGGGCGAATGCGTGCGTGATATCAGACGTTAATGTAGCACACATGTACATTTGAACACTAATAGATTTTTGTAGTTTAAATGCAATGCTTGTTTTCATTTAAATGTAGGGTTTTTAAAGCAAGGAGAAATAATGGCTGCCAAATTAATAAGCGTTTCTTTGGGAAAAATTTAAATCTTGTACTGGGTGATGAAGATAATAGAGGGTATTGAATCTTGATTCTTGACATCTAGAGAGAACCCTACAGCCTAACACAATCCAATGGAATTGACCAAAAAAACCCAAATAGAGTCAACCCTATTATAGGAGGAAGGGCCTGCAGTAAGAACTTACCATTTTGCAAGAGCTGAGGGCGAATGTTGTTCTGCAAGAGCTGAGGGCGAACGCTGAGGGCGAATGTTGTTCTGCAAGAGCTGAGGGCGAACGCTGAGGGCGAATGCTGAGGGCAAAGGCTGTTCTGCAAGAGATGAGGGCGAATGCCGTTCGCAAGAGCGGAGGGCTTAATGCGTCGCGTCTACATCAGGGACGTTAATGTATTATGTATCATGGACGCATATGAAAATCCTCATTCATTTTTATGTAGCGTGCATATAAGTTTCGAATTTTTATGTAGGGCCCATATAAGTTTGGTATTTTTATGTAGCGCGAAAATAACTGTCGCTATACCGACGGCGGAAAAGGCGTCGCTATTAGGACGGTGCCTCCAAACGTCGCAATGGCGACATCTAGACATTGTGTCGCAGTTGTACGCACCGGAGTCGTCTCAATAGCGACGCTTGGGCTACAGTGTCGCAATTGCGAATGCCTTCCTCCAAATTCTAATTAGACACTTTTCAAGTGTCAAGATTACACACTTTTCATAAAACTGGAACAGCGACGGTTCGCGGATGGAAAAAATTTGGGGAAATTTCCGACATTTGGTCAAAGTATGGAACTAAGTGTTTAATTTTCCGCCAAATGGGTAGTGATGAGATTTGCACACACATTGATTGAGATTGCCAATTGTTTTTGCGCAAGATAAAGCCAAAGGATTCAACTTGGGGCTCATTCATTCTGGTTAGACTTGTGCAAAGAGAGGCAGTGAGTGCAAATGTTAGAGGAGATGGAACTCAGACTTGTTCAAACATGAGCTAGTTTGTGTGTAACAATTGGAGATAGTGATGAGAGCTGTGAGAGCTTTGTGCTATGTATTGTTACATGTTCTCTATCATTATAATATACAGATAGTTGGGGGTTTTCAGCTGTATTCTTTCCCCATTACATACTGTGTTATATGTGTGCTTGACTATGTTTTAATGTGTGCATGCGACTGCTTCTATTTCCGCATATCGATGATCAATTGTAGAAGAGGTTATGTATTATGCATGAAGCTTAAATAGTGTGTAATCAGGATAATCTTGGTGAATAATTCATCTATTATTCAAATTTTATACATGTATAACAAATAATCATAAAACATACCTATCATAGTGATCAAGGAATCTATGAAATAAACGATCAAACGATAGCTTATTGAAATAAACAATCGAACGACAATTTATTGAGAAAAATAGAACTTGATTGTATTAATCTTAAAATATACAGAAGAACCTTACAACCTTAGCCTTGATGTTCGAAAGGCCTTCCCGGGGTCCGAAGCAGGAATCTCCTCTACTTTGATAAGTCTTGCACTCTTCCTCCAGGAGCACAAAGAGGTATGTGATCTTTCCTCTCAAAAGCTCAGCAGAAAGAATTCTAAATCTCAACAGCACTTCAGCTCAATCACGCATAAAGCTTGAACTCTAATTCCCAATCTCCAAAATCTCAATCTCCAAAAACTTCTTAACCCTTTGAGGCTACCCAATGCCTCCTTTTATAGAGCAGATGAGGAGGCCAGGATTCCACCTTTGTAGGGATAGAATCCTCCTTCAAAGGGATAGACTCCTCACATCAAGGGATTAGTTCCTTAAGGTGAGGGATACATGCACCTTATCAAAGCGTACTCATCCCCAAAAATTCTCATCTAGAACCTTCTAGAATTGACCTCAAACCACTTTTTGACTTTACTTTCTCGCCTTTTTTACTTTGAGAAGGGTATGCAGGCATTTCAAAGGAAAACTGCGTTCTAGAACGTAGGTAAGCCATGCATTACCTACGTACCCAAGCTAGGAATGCAGGCAGGCTTCATGTTACATGCGTACCCAAAGTTTCAGATATTTTTAGGGTTTTTCCTCCTGTTTCAGGGCTTGAAATGAGGAGTAAAGGTTGTAAGACTTGCAAAGGAGGTATGTATGAGTGTTAATGAGATCATACAGTCAGCAGAATGTCAAGGTGACATTTTTTAGTGTAACAAGGTTTCATTTTCTTATGAGTAATAGAATAGAGGATAAAACTCTAAAAGATGTGGATCAAGACCTCCCTTCTCATCTCTGTCAGTAGAGCTCGAGGAGGGCGAACCTTCCCACAAACCCAAAAATTGATTTCTGTTCACTATTTCTGAGAATAGGGTAGAGTTGCATTCCATTTTCAGCCTTCCTTCCTTCTTTTCTTCATGCATGGATCAACAGAGTTGTTTGCAGGAAAAAGAATAAAAGTACTAGGGAAGTCAATTTTCACCTCCCCGCTTCATTCTCCATCTCTATTTTTACGCCTCCATCGATGCTGTTGCACCTCCATTCCCAATATATTTCTTTTATTGCAGTTTTCGCCCCTTTTGTTCATAAGACACTTAAAAATGCTAAGAGTTTGACCTTCGCCATTTCCTCATCGAAACTCCCGCTACCGTACTTCACTCTATTGAAAATTGCAAATCCTTCTAGTATTCGTTAACACTTACCACTCCAAACACCCATTGTGATAATTCTCCTTACTTCGGCACATCACAAATCGCAAATCACATTTTTTATTTGGTTCTCGTTAACACTTACCACTCCAAATGCTGATTGCGATAATTCTCCATACTCCGCCACATCGCAAATCACATTTTTCATTTGGTTCTCGTTAACACTTACCACTCCAAATGTTGATTGCGATAATTCTCCATACTCCGCCATATCGTAAATCACAATTCACATTTTTTATTTGGTTCCCGTTAACACTTACACTCCAAATGCCAATTGTGATAATTTTTCGTACTCCTCCACATCACAAATCGCAAATTGCATTTTTCATTTGGTTCTCGTAACACGTTCCACTCCCAATGTCAATTGTGATATCGCTGTCATACTCTGTCACTGGCCCTACTGCCACGTCATCCCATCGCATTTCACATTTCACAGTATTTATCCCATCGCATTTCGCAATTCGTTCCCGCTCCTGAAAAACGCTTCTGCTACCCCTCCGGCTTTGCGATATTGCAATTGTGATATTGCATATCGCATATCGCACTTCCATCCTCCCATCGCAAGTCCGCAATTGCACTTTGAAAATCCTCCCACTCCAAAGGATTTTTGCGATATTATAAGTTTTATTAAATTCTAAACCCTCTTTCACAATTCTAAGCCTTGTTTGATGTGTTTAGTCTTCCCTTAGCACCTTTAACCCCCTTTTCTCCGAACTGCAAGCAACACTTCCTCAAGTTTATTTATATCATGGATAGAAGCATGGTAGATAGAGCATAAGATAATTAAGTTGTGTTTAACCGATTGGCCAAGTTAAGTGTGGTTTAGAATTAGTTTCCTTTCTTCCATTCCTTTCTGCACATTAAATTAGTTTCGTTTTCGTCATTTCCATTCTGCAAATTAAATTAGTTTCATTTCCGTCATTTCATTTCTGAAAATTAAATTAGTTTTATTTCTGTCATTTTCTTTCTACAAATTAATTTATTTTCCTTTCTGTCACTTCCTTCCAGCAATTTACTTTCCAATTCTTATCATAGTTTAAGAAATGCACCCTTTCGTTAAGCAGAAGAGGATGACATGAGAAAAATGCATCTGCTGTGTATATAGAACTGTCACCTCCAAGTTTGTATGAACCCTGGGTTGATAAAGTAAAGTAGGTCAGCCCCTAGGGAGTTGCAGCACTCTTGGTCCAATACCAGGGCTCACTTATTTTTGGCATCGTTGCTGGGGAGGTGTCTAGTAGATGCTTTGATTTTTTTTTAGCATTATTTTCATGTTATTTCAGAAATATTGAAAAAAAAAAAATCACATTTTCATGCCTCGTAGGTGTAGGAATACTCAAATAAAAATCTTACCTAAAACTCCCACATCACCTCCTAACCACCCTTCACTCTTCTTCGGTGGCAGTGAGATTGGACTTCATATAGGAGAGCCTTCTGAATACTCTGAGGAACCTATTGGGGAAGAAGAAGAAGACCTTGATCCAACGAAGGGACCTGCTTCACCTATCTTAACCATGGATGGGATCCAGAGAGCCTTTCCCATAAGAGAGGCAGATGGGGAAACTAAGATGAAAAACATTAGCCCCTTGACTCTTCCACACTTCCATGGAATTACCTCTAAGGATCTCCCTGGGGATAGCATCACCACCTGGGCATAGATGCAAGAGACATTCAACAACAAGTACCAAGACTATTGTAGGTCAAAGGAAACTAAGGATGAGATATTTAGGATAACTCTTGGGCCTGATGAATCCCTAGAGGAATATGAAGAGAGGTTTCAATTAAACTATAAGAGAGCTAGCTATAGTCTTGATCCTACATCACTTAAACTTGTAATTCTTCAAGGGATCAGAGAAGAGATGTTAGAAACCTTGAATATGATATCAGGAGGGGATATCTACCAACTGCCTTATGAAACAATAAAAAATGTCTTCCGGAACCATTTTAGGGCATTTAGGAAGATGGGCAGAGCTGGCCAAAACACATCCAATACCCCTTCCTCTTCCACCTCCATAAAAAATGAGATTGGAAACATGCTAGAGGACTTCAAGAGTGACATGTTGCACAACCTTGCTTTTCAAATAGACAAAATGTAGTTCAAAAGGAAGCAAGAGGAAGAAAAGAGAGCCCTGGCGATATTTTTTCCTAGATATACCTAGAAGCACCCAAGAAATGAATGTCCACTGAATTTCATAGAGGTTTTCTTAGTATGTGAGGAGAATCATGCCATAGAAAATTTTCCCTGCTTACCTGGACTTAAGGTTGTATATCAAGGTGGGGAAGCAATGCCAGAGCAACTCTGTTTCATCAACCAGAGAAGGCCTCAAGGCCCTCAGCCATATCAACAAGGTATGCAAGGTGCACCTTACTCTTACTATCATAACAATCAGAGTGCACCCATGCAACCTTCGTACACCTCCACTCCTCCATCGTGGTATACCCCTCCTACTTGGCCTTACAACCCTCCATATCATCCTCAGCTAGGGAATCAACCATTTCAGCAGCATGTTCCACAACAACCTCCGTGGAACAATCCATCCCAAGGGCGTAAGCGTCAACACAATCAACCACCTAGTCTAATGCCTCCAACCCAACCTCACAAGCTCCCAGTCAAGAAACATCCTATCCAGCTTATGCTGTGGAGATACAGGAGGTTAATCTCAGGTCGGGAAGATTACTCTCATACAACCATCCTCCATCTCCACCTGTAGGGGTTGAGGAGGAAAAGGAATAAGGTAACAATCAGATCCAACAACCTCCTTTTCCTGAGCGCTTGATCCACCGTAGTTAGCACACCCCAGGTGAGACTGAACTCCTGGGAGAATTGGAAAATTTGTTTGTAAAGATACCACTTCTCCAGGCTATTAAGGATGTCCCTATCTACAATAGGCTCATCAAAGAAAAGTGCTTCAAGAAGCCTAGGATAAGGAAGAGAGATACCCCCACCATCAACGTGGTAGGACAACTATCTGACCTAATGCTGGGAAGGGTGATATTTCTAAAGTACCTGGACCCTGGTAGTCCAGTTGTTGATGTGCATATAGATGGTGCCATATTCCCCAACACTCTGATTAATCTAGGGGTTGCCATCAATGTCAAGACCATGGAAACTATGTTGAAATTTAATCTCCAAGGGACTTTGAGGAAAACCACAACAATTCTGGAACTTTCATATTGGTCCACAGTAACTCTGGAAGGAATTGTTGAGGATGTTATGGTTACCATTGACTCTTGGGAGTATCCTACAGATTTCTTGGTCTTGCAACAAAAAACCAAATTAATGGTTTTCCTCTCATCTTAGGGAGACCTTGGTTAGCCACTATAGATGCTTATGTTAGTTGTCGGGCCAAAAACATGACTATAAAAAATGGGACTTTGTCTAAACATCTAGTGTTACATCCTCCAACCCTGCCTTCCATTGATCATGATCTCTCTATATGGTTGGAAGATGAAGAATATGAGTTATATAACACTACCCCTATGTGTACCATAGATTATGTTCTTAGAGGGGGGCTGCTTGATGAAGATGAACTCATCGACCATGCCATTCAAAACCAGTCCTCCACTAAAATTCCTCTCGAAACCTTAGTCAAATAGTATGAAATACAACCTTGGATGGAAGTGCACTCATTTGAGTCAACTTCTGAAACTAGCAAGGCTATTGAGTTTGGCCCATCCAGATCTCTAAAATTCAACCCAAACCTCTTGAATGAAGAAGAGAAGTAGTTATGCCAGCTTTTGAAAGAAAAACTTGAAGCATTTTCTTGGGATTATAAGGACATGAAAGGGGTGCATACTTCAGTATGCAGACATCACATTTACATCAACGAAGGATGCAAGCCAATGAGACAACCCCAAATAAGGATGATCCCAGCTCTAAAGGACATAGTCAAAGAAGAGTTGCAGAAACTATTGGATGCAGGGTTCATATATCCTATATCCGACAGTGAATGGGTATCCCTTCTTATCCTAGTCCCAAAGAAGAATGGGAAGTGGCGAATTTTTGTTGACTATCGAGAACTTAACAAATCCACCAAGAAATACCATTTCCCTTTCCCTTTATATACTAAGTCCTGGATGGCCTTGCGGGGAAGAAGTTCTTTTCCTTCTTAGATGGGTTCAGTGGGTACAATCAGATTCAAATCATCCCTGAAGACTAGGATAAGACTACTTTCACCTGCCCTTGGGGTACCTTCACTTATAGAGTCCTACCCTTTAGGTTGTGCAATGCCCCAGCTACCTTCCAAAGATCTGTCCTGAGCATATTTTCTGAGTTATTCCATGACTCTGTCGAAATCTACATGGATGATTTCACACCATATGGGGATGAATTCCAGGAAACTCTCTCCAATTTGGGTAAAGTAATAAGAAGGTGCATTGAGATGCATCTCTCCTTGAGCCCAGAAAAGTGTCAATTCATAAAGAAAGTAGGGGTTGTATTAGGACACTCCATATCCCAAGCAGGAATACAGGTAGTCTCGAACAAAATCAGTATCATCAAAAGGGTACCTACTCCTCAAAAGCAGAAATATCTCAGGAGTTTCTTAGGCTTAGTTGGTTACTATAGAAGGTTCATCAAATATTTCAGTAAGATATCTTCACCATTATTTTGGTTATTGGCCAAATATTCTGAGTTTATTTGGTCTGGTCCTTGTCAAGAGGCTTTCAAGCTCATTAAGGAAAATTTCAGTACTGCCCCCATCCTCCGGGTCCAAATTGGACTCTGCCTTTCCACATCCACATTGATGCATCCGACAAATCTGTAGGGGCAGCACTAGGACAATTAGAGGAAAAAATCCCTTATGTCATTTATTTCATCAGCAATAACTTGTCTAAGGCCGAGCTGAATTATACTGTTACTGAGAAGGAGATGTTAGCCATTGTCCATGCTTTGAAAAATTCAGCCATTATGTAACTGGATATTAGACCTTTGTTCATACTGACCATGCAGCCTCCAAGTATTTAATGAACAAACCGGATGTTAATGCTAGGATAATTAGATGGTTGTTACTTTTACAGAAATTTGATTTGAATATTGTTGATAAACCTAGAAAGGAGAGTGTTGTTGTCGATTTTTTTTCCAGGTTAGCTCTTTCTGCAGGTGAAGAAGGAATGGTGTATGACTAGCTGCCATATGAGCATCTCTTTTCTATATTAGAACTCTCACCATGGTTTTATGATTTAGCCAACTACTTAGTTGCTGGGAGACTCCCTCCTAATATTTCATTCAGGGAGAGGAGTAGAATCATCAGAAAAAGCGCCCCTTTCACATGGATTGGGGGGAACCTTTTCAATCTAGGCCCTGATCAAATCCTAAGGAGATGTGTGAGGGAGGAAGAATTTTTTGATATCCTCTCTACATGTCATGAAAACCCATGTGGAGGCCACTTTGCTGCAAAGAGAACTGCTTACAAAGTTTTGCAGGCAAGATACTATTAGCCTACCCTTCACAAAGATTCCACAAGATACACCAACAAGTGTGACCAGTTCCAAAGGATGGGGAAACCCACACAAAGGGATGAGATGCCTTTTCACCCTCAGGTGGCTCTTCAGCCATTTGAAAAGTGGGGCATGGAATTTGTTAGACCTATCTATCTGCCATCCAGACAAAAGAAGTATATCATAGTCTGCACTGATTACCTGACAAAGTGGGCTGAAACAAAAGCAGTGAAGGTAGCAACCGAGGGGAAAGTAGAAGAATTTTTGAAGGATAATGTGTTTTACAATTTTGGATACCCCAGAGAAATATTCACTAATCAAGGATCACAATTCACTTCTCACCTCATTGAAAATCTTTTGAGGAAGCACAAGATTAAACATAGAACTTCTACTGCCTATCACCCTCAGGAGAATGGAAAAGTAGAAGTAACTAACAAAGCTTTAGAGAGCATCCTCACCAAGGTTGTGAGTAGCAGCAGAAAATATTGGGCAAACAGATTGGTAGAAGATACTTGGACCTACAACACTACTTGGAAGACAACAACAGGAATAACTCCTTATGAACTAGTCTATGGTAAGAAATCTCTACTCTCATTTGAGTTTAAATTCAATACTTTAAGCATGGAAGCTGAATTAGATCTAGATCTATCAAATGCCCAAAAAGAGATATTGTTGCAACTAAATGGATTGGATGAGTTCAGAATGCAAGAAATTATTCACACAGAGGTAGTTCAGCTGCAAAGGAAGGTATGGCAAGACAATAAAATTAAGGAGAAGGCTTTCCAAGAAGGATATTTGGCGTTGTTGTATGATTCAAGGTTTAAAGACTTTAAGGGAAAATTGATGATAAGATGGCTAGGACCTTACATGGTGGAAAAATGTTTTGATAATGGTGCAATTCAAATGAGGACCATAGATGATGAAGGAATCCCCTTACTTTTCAATGGTCACGGACTTAAAATTTACAAGAAGCCCTTCTCTAGGGAAAAGTTCATAAATTCAATAAGCAGAGAGGTGTATGTAATGGGGAACTCCATAGTTTCCAGCACCTCCTAAGAAAAAAAAAAGGTCCATGGGTGAAAAATTCTCTGAGGCGCTCCAGCCAAGCTTGTGGGTTGAAAACCTCAATGGAGGCAACCCATTTTCTTTCAAAAAAAAAAAAAAAAAAAAACCAAACAAACAAACATATGCATCTCTGTGTTTGTTGTTTTGCAAGTTATTAATGGTTTCTGGAAACACAGGGAAGCAGTCATCTTCTTCTCTCCCCTTCTATTTTACCATCCATCCCAACATTCACTCCTTTCATTTCCATAACTCCTTCCATCACCTCCATACACCATATTCCTCCATTCCTGAGCACAACGTAGCAAAATAAAGCAAGCCACAAACTGCTACAAACATCAGGAAGTTCCTTAAAAAAAAATTTGTTCATGGACTGCAAAGATGCATAATAGACTACAGGAGAACGATAATGCCACCCATGGCATCTCGAGCACCCCACGCAACATCTACAAGAGAAAGAAACAAAAAGAAAGTATTAGCAGCTCACTTAGGAAGTTGGTCATTCAACAAGATGCTCACTCAAAGAATAGGAATATAGTGAAGAACACAACATATAAAAGGCTTGTCTCCTTAATCCAGCTCTTGAAAACGCCTTGAAAAAAATATGTAAACTCAGGTATAGCTTCTCACCCCTCGCTCTGCATCCATAATAGCCAGAAAGAATTAAATTTGTAGACTTAGATTTTAAGGGGCAGAAAGGTGGCCAGTTAGCTTGGCCACCATTGTGAAGTATGACTAGGGAGAAATGCAAAGTCATGCCACCTGGGTATGCAAAAGAAACAAATTTAAATCAAGTGGATTAGAGGAGAACGAGGGGAGGAAACACGCAATCCATCATGAATTAACAGAGAGAAGGAAACAACGGTCTCTAATGCAAACTGGAGTTGAGTCCAAGTTACATAAGTGCTCCAAATTTAGTTGTGCAATCTAATAAAAAGAGATATTGTTTCATCCAAACCAGTGAATTTAGAATTTTTTAGGGAAATATACCGAAGGGAGCCCACAACACAGAAGTACCGAGTTTGGGCTGCGTATTTGAATAGCGTGAAGCAGCAGTAGCAGAACAACATCACCAACAGTCGAGCTAGCTTCCGAAGTATACTGCATATCATACATAGTAGAAGGGGACCAAGGGAAGATTTTATAGCAACCCAAACAAGGCATGATTCTACTCCTAATCTTAGAGAAGAAATAGAAGAAGGAGAAGAAGAGCTAGAAGAAGAACCAACAGAGGAACAAGAAGAAGAAGAGGAAGAGATAGAGGGCCAAGGAGAAATGGAAGAAATGGAAATGGAGACAGAAGTCATAAAGGTAGCATAAAGTGAGTAAGAAGAATACTCACAGCACTGCTCAACATCCCCTCAAAGCCAAGAGGAAGCTTCCACCTTAGCTTATTTGAGTGCTAATAGAAAAAGGCAGACCTCTATGTATTTCAAAACAAAAAAGAGTCAGGGGGTAAGTCATAAAGAGCCAGAAAATCCTCCCAAGAGCCCCATCATCATTGAAGAATCACCAAGGGAGGAGGAAAGAATCAGAGAGACAGTTCTGAAGGAGAAGCTACAAATGGCATAGGCAAATAATATAGCACTAAAGGAGAAATTGCAGCAAAAAGGGCAACAATTAGCCACCATGGCAAACTTATGCGTAGAATCCCTTCAACATAGATTCCCTGCTGACTCATATGTTGTGTACCTCAAGTAGCAATGGTTCCTATTTCAAATAAAAACTCCAGCCTCTGATGGATCCCTACCTTTCCAATATTGTAGGCAATTCATGGATTTATACAAGCAAGATAACATGATTGATCAGGCAAAGATGGCAGAGTTTTATGTGCATAACCTTGTGCTAACAAATCTGGATACTTGGGACCCCAATTCTACAATGGGGGATATGCAGTTGATGGCTCTAGTATCTTGGATGATGAATGAGGACACTAGAGCAAAAGAGATATGGAGGGTCATGAGAAGAAGAAATAGAGAACCCTTACATATCAGACCAGAGTTTTTCAGCCCAAGAGGGGTTGTCCTTAACCGTCGAGAGATTGAAAAGGAACCTGCACTAGTTGAAAGATACCTCCAGACTCAAACACACGTAATAGGCCACTTTTGATGATGTTTCTAGGAAGATAGAAGATGAGTGCATTATGGATAGCTAGAGGAGATGGAACAACCTCCCTCACAGCCTCAAGAATAGGGAGTATCATACTCCAAAAAGACTAAGGGCCATGCAGGCCAAGAAGATCCAATGGATTGGTCTCAAGCTTAGTCCACCTTTGTTGCTAGGGTTGAATGATGAAATGGACACAGATGCACAAGATATAGAATAGGAGAATGCAGAAAAGTGTAATGGGTTTTACCCCCCTGAGGGGGCTCCCACACTTATTCCTCAGGAAATCAAGGGGGTTGTCAAAGCTGTAGGAGGAGGATTAGTTTCTCAGAGGATGAGCAACCATTCAGTAAGGGGGTGATGATTAGCTCCATCATTAGACATATTTGGAGGGGTCAATGGTCACCTTTTTGCCTTCTTATATCTCTTTTTCTTGCATTTTTATTGTTATATGGTTTTATGATGCTAGTATAGGTGGTGATTAAGGCTAACATACTCTGAGTGCCTAATATGAGGTTGAATGCAGAAAATCATGAGTAACTGGCGTTATTTTTGAAGATTTTACCATAAAGAATTGAAGGAGACAAAAAGGAGAAATTATAGGAGGATTGTCCGCCCTCCTTAACTCTCGAAGGCAGCCAAAGGATCTCCAAGGATTCTCTCCAAAAATTCAAATTCCAAAGGCAACCAAGCAACTCAAAGAAAAAATTGCACTCAATATATGTTTACTTGGATTCAAGTGGACTCAATAAATATTTTCAAGGGATTTGTTGGTAGCTACCCTGTAGAATAAATAGAGCAGAGCTAGAGCTAGGAATAATTGGATTCTATTGGGAACTTTGTTGCAAGCTATTGAGTTTTTTACTATTGTACTCAGTGATTAAACTTTAAGAATTGTACGAGACTATTCTTTCATGAAATGAGCAGACTGATTTCATTTTATAGATTTAAGTTTTAGAGACCTAGGCATGTGGGTTAGGGCCCAATCCACGTGCCTCAGCCTCTCTATTGTACTTGTTCTTTGCTTATTGTCAGTAGATCTGCTTCCAATAGTTTCATTGTTGTTTAGCTTTGCTTTTAGTGTGCTTCTGTAGGTTTCATTTGCTTATGAGTAATAGAATAGAGGAGAAAACTCTAAAAGCTGTGGATCAAGACCTCCCTTATCATCTCTGTAAATAGAGATTGAGGAGGGCGAACCTTCCCACAGACCCAAAAATTCATTTATGTTCATTGTTTCTGAGAATAGGGTAGAGTTGCATTACCATTTTCAGCCTTCCTTTTGTACTATATTTTCACGCATTTGTCTATTCTTCATGCATGGATCAACAGAGTTGTTTTTAGAAATAAGAATCAAAGTACCAGGGAAGTCCATCTGCACCTCCCCACATCATTCTCCATCTTTGTTTTTACGCCTCCATCGCTGTTGTTGCGCCTTCATTCCCCTCCTATTTCTTTTATTGTAGATGTCGCCCCTTTTATTCGCAAGACACTTAAAAATGTTACGAGTTTGACCTTCGCCCTGTCCTCATCGAAACTCCTACTACCATACTTCGCTCTATCGCAAATCGCAAATCCTCCTGGTCTTCGTTAACACTTACCACTCCAAACACCAATTGTGATAATTCTCCATACTCGGCCACATTGCAAATCGTAAATCACATTTTTTATTTGGTTCCCATTAACACTTACTACTCCAAACGCCGATTGCGATAATTATCCATACTCTGCCACATCGAAAATCACAAATATCATTCTTCATTTGGTTCTCGTTAACACTTACCACTCCAAATTTCGATTGCGATAATTCTCCGTACTCTTCCACATCGCAAATTGCAAATCACATTTTTTATTTGGTTCTCATTAACACTTAACACTCCAAACACTGATTGTGATAATTCTTCGTACTCCGCCACATCGTAAATCGCAAATTGCATTTTTCATTTGGTTCTCGTAACACATTCCTCTCCTGACATTGATTGTGATATCGTTGTCGTTCTCTGATACCGGCCCTACCGCAATGTCATCCCGCCGTATTTCGCATTTTGCAGTCTTTATCCCATCGCATTCTTCATCTTGCAGTCTTTATCCAATCGCATTTCACAATTTGTTCCCACTCCTGAACAACACTTCCACTACCCCTCCGGCTTTGCGATATTGCAATTGCGATATCACATATCGCATATCGCACTTCTATCCTCCCATCGCAAGTCCTCCATCACATTTTTAAAAGCCTCTCAATCCAATGGATTTTTGTGATATTATAAGTTTTAATAAATTCTAAACCCTCTTTCACACTTCTAAGCTTTGTTTAATGTGTTTAGCCTTCCCTTGGCACCTTTAACACCCTTTTCTCTGAACTGCAAGAAAATTTCCTCAAGTTTAGTTAGATCATGGATAGAAGCATGGTAGATAGAGCATAAGATAAGTAGGGTGTGTTTAGCCGATTGGCCAAGTTAAGTGTTGTTTAGAATTAGTTTCCTTTCTACCATTCCCTTTTGCTCATTAAATTAGCTTCATTTCCGTCATTTTCATTCTGAAAATTAAATTAGTTTCATTTCCATCATTTCCTTTCTGCAAATTAAATTAGTTCCATTTCCGTCATTTCCTTTCTGCAAATTAACTTAGTTTCCTTTTTGTCATTTCCTTCCAACAATTTACCTTCCAGTTCTTATCATAGTTTAAGAAATATCACCCTTTCGTAAAGAAGAAGAGGATGACATGAGAAGAATGCATCTTCTATGTATATATCACTGTCACCTCCAAGATTGTACGAACCTCGAGTTGATAAAGTAAAGTAGGGCAGCCCCTGGGGAGTTGCAACACTCTTGGTGCAATACCAGGGCTCACTAATGAGATTAAAAACTATAGTAAGATCTCAATGTCTTGGTAAAGTTTTATTATTTCCATTAAAAATAAATTTCATCCTCTAGCTTACATGCAAAATGCCATTATGGACTAGAAAAACTTTAGACAATTGAAAGGGAAAAGTGTGCAAGATTATACTCATGAATTTAGGAGAAGAGCTCTTATTTTGGGTATTAATTTTTATTCTCAAGAAAATTTCTTAAAGTATATTGGGGGTTTGCATAGTTACCTTAGGCACACTATTCTCATGTTAAATCCCACAAACTTAGATGAGGTTTGCGTTAAATCCACACATTTAGAAGCAAGAGGGAAACTGAGTGTAGATGAGAAAAGTGATAACTTCTTTGAGTATGAGGGTAAAGGGAAAGGCAAGTTTAATGGAAGAGGAAAGATAAATGGCTCTATCGAAAGAGAGAAAGAGAAACTCACATGTAAACATTGTTTGAATAATGGCCATGATGAAGACCATTGTTGGCAACTTCATCTAGAGTTGAAGCCAAACAAACTGAAAGCCAAAGAGAAGGGGAAAATTGTTGTTATCATTGAACATGACTTAGGTTCATATTCAGGAGATGAAACAAGGATTACAACCATGGGTTTGAAGGTTAAGCACATCGTAATCACTAGTTATTCAAATTTTTCCAATGCCACTCAAGATGAAGATATGAGAATTGAACTTTTCCATATTATATTTGTTTCTAGACATACCAAGATAGACACACTTTTTGATAGTGGGTCTCAAGCTAATTTTATTTCCAAATACTTAGTTAAGGAGCTAAACCTTGAAATTGTTAGAAATCCAAGACCTTATCCTTTAGGGTGGATATGCATGAATGAAAAATTGCAGGTAACAAGGAAGTGCATACTAAGGTTTGCCATCAATTCAAACTTTCTTGATGAAGTTGAACTTGATGTGGTGCTGCTTGAGATATCAGGTATTGTTTTGGGTAGTCCTTATCTTTATGATAGAAAAGAAGTATTTCATCGCCATGAGAATAAGTATCACTTGTTTAAATATGGAATTGAGTACATAGTTAGAGCACATAAGAAGAAGACAAGTTTTTCTCTTATACATGCAGGAGAAATGAAGAGAACAATGAATGCAAGTCAAAATTTGACATTGTTAATGATCAAACATAGAGATGTTTTAAATGAGGCCTTTAAAAAAGATGCATTGAATTAACAAGTTGATTTCATTAAAATTGATTATGCTTGTAATGATATGTTTCAGGACTCTAATAGGTTGCCTTTGAAAGGAGGTAAACATGATGTAAAATATTTGCAATAGTCAACATTAGTGTTGAGCAGTGTTGGAAACAAGATGTTGGTGCAAGAGAGTGCAAAAGTCAAAGAGAAAGTGACAAAGAAATTTTACAAAGAAGGCATGGGTTCCAAAAGTGCTTATTTTTTGTTTCCAAAGGGTACATAGAATGGCAAATATAATTGGTCAAGAATTGATGCAAGTACAAAGAAAAAGCAGCTAAGAATCGCCATGACAACAGTGTGCGAGGTGAGACAGTTTTTAAGTTTCCTTTGATTTATGACCAAGGTGGGAACAATTTTGTTTCTGCCAGGACAGCTTTCTGCTCTGCAAATTCATGGAAATTTTAGCATGAAAGTGTCAACAACAGCAAGAGAGGGTCTCAAGATTCAAGGAAAAATCTTATTTTTTTTTAAAAGCTCCAATTGATGAAAATGGGAAAAATTTAGTGGATTGAGAATAGAAGGGTGAGGGAACTGTATCCTCATCCACATGATCAGTAACGAAAGAGATTTTGGGGTCCAAAAGGATTCTTGTGGGGAGGAATGATCAGGTGCTCAATGTAAAAGCTCAAAAATGAAAGTGCTCAAAATCGATTGGAAACTGAACGACAGCAAAGAGCTTGTCTCCAGGAATTCGACGCAAATCGTTTCATTGAAAATGGAGTCTGGATGAAGAAGATAGAGCCTGTTGTTCGTTTTCCTAAAAATCTAAAAAAAATGAAGAACATGGCATAGTGATGATATGGCAGCCTAGTCAGTAGAAAATGGATATTCTGGGAATATTCTTTCATTTTCCCCCAATGACACAGTGACAAGTGTCGCCGTAGGATTCACTGGATATTTTGGAAGGTGAAATTTGTTTTATGTGTTATCTCCTAAGGTCAATTTTGATTTTAAGGTCAAATTTGAATTTTTTTATTAAGGTTGGAACAATCCAACCAGAGGCAGACACGTGGTGTAGCCAGGGGCTGCCACGTGCCCCCTTTGGTGGACCAAGGGGAAAGGCCGAATTTCATTTTATACATGGCTGAATTTTCATATATCAAAGGTTTGAATTATTAACAGCCATTCAAAGGTCAGAAATGTGATATATCGGGTGGTAAAAATTATATGCACAGACTGGGCAGAGATCAGGACTCGACCCGACGACCTCCCCCAAACAGCGCACTCTCCATACCACTATACCATAGCGTTGTTCCTTGATTACATAGGACTGCAGATTATATTTAAAATCAAATGGTTAGACCAAAGAGGGTATGGAGGGGGCCATCCCCCTCCCCACATGACCTTCCACTACAACCGAGAAAAGTGCTAATAGAAAATGGCAGAGATTAAAGTTAAGAGTGGGTTTAATTACCCATAACTATATTTAACCACGCTAATCCTCTTTGTAATCCAGATTTGTTATAAACTGCACTTAGTGCATTTAATCCAGGTTTATCACAGTTAAACCCACTTAACAATTAATTAAACTGGAGTTTAATTCGACGGTTAATTCGGTGGAACCAAAAAATTTGGCGCTGCCCAAAATTTAGCGGCCCTAACTGGAGTTATCTTGAGATTTAGTGGATATTTCCTAGGCCAAACTATTTTTCCCATAAATTTTGCAAAATTCGACCAAATTGGGAGCAAGAAGAGTCTATCTTAGATGATTTGGACATTCTGAACACATTGAAGTAGGTTTTAGGAGTAGTAGGTGAATGTAAATAACATTTTTTTCACATTTGAGCTAATACAGAGGTCCAAGCCATGGAAGCTAGACTAAGGAGATGTAGACCAGGAGGGATGAACTCCTTCATCAAAACATTGTGTTAATGGATCATTGTGATGGTTTGTTGTACATGTTATTCATGTTGCTCAACATTTGTTTTTAATGATTTTATGCTCATGAATTTAACATAAAATTCAGTACATTTACCTATTTTAACACTCACAGACACCAAGGAAACCTATGCACATGAAGCAAGTGATCAAAAATTTAATTATAAATCTAAAGATGAAATTAGCACATCAAAACTAATATTAAGATTCAGATCATTGGGGTATTTATGACTTGGCCACTTTTAACAGGGCCATGTTGATTAATAACCTTTGGATGGTTGTCAGCTCGAAAGGTATTTGGCATCAATTGATTAAAACAAAATATTTAAAGCATCATTCTATGATTGCATGGATTCGAGTGAGAGCTCCATCCCATCAGGAAGCTTCATTGACCTAGTGGAGTATTATGACAACTCTTCCATATTTCATGAGCAACTTGCGGTGGATTGTGGGAAATCGAGCTCATGCTAAGATTGGTCTGGTAGCCATCATTAGTTTACCCAATCACTTTACTCTTTTGCCCAGGCTTATAACTACTCTTCATAGTAGGGGATTTATATACTTGAAGGATGTCTACGTGGAGTGGGGACTGGAGGTAGGGTGCAATAATCAGAAAGAGGCAATGGATATTAGTCTCTCTTGTGAACTTGTGGGAGAATGGGAGGATTACACACTCCAACTAAATAGGCGGGGATTACAATCTCAGGAGGGGAGGGCATGCTTACGTGGAATGAAACTATGTCAAATGGGAAAATTATACTATAGGGTATTTATGCACACTTAACATAGGATCAAAAAAGTCATCCAAAGTTTGGGTGGTTCCAAAATGTGTGGAAATGGGATATTCCATAAAATTTGACTTGTTTTGGTTGGTTGGTGCTACACGACAAAATTCTCACATGATCAAACCCAATCAAGAGAGGTTTTCCTGGACCAAGTAGATGTGCTCTGTGTGGGAATCAGTCGAAAGACATCTACCAGCTTTTCTTAATGTTCACATTTGTAGTAGAAGTGTGGAAGGATGTCCTGGATCATCTACATTTAGCAGGATTATGGGAAAAATCCTCAATGGTAACTTGCATCAAAAACTGGATTGAAGAAAATAAGGCATACATATCATGGAATTTCTATATTATATGGGGAATCTGGAGGGTGCAAAACGCATTGATTTTTTACCAAAATGAGCTAGGAGTGCAGGCTACAACAATCAATAATATTGCCTACTTCCTGTAGAAAGGGTTGATATCGATTAATTGTCCCAGAAGAAATATTAGTTTGAAGGATGTGTGGCACAACTATCCGATCGAGTTCTTTGATGGGGTTGCATCTTCAGGGGTATGCAGAAGTGGGATTTTGATATGTAGGAACCCGAATGATTTATATAAATTGAAGTGTTGCAGTGGAGTTGGTGTTGAGATTTTGGATAGCATCGAATGTGCTTTAGCTCTAAAACTTTGTGGAGGGGCTAGGACACATGAGATCTCCAAGACACAAAAATCGTTGGGAGAAATTCCACCTGGTGTAAAATTTATTCAAATAATTAAATTTTTTAATGGGTACCCTAAGTCTAACTTAGGGAAATAGAAAAAATTAAGTGAATTAATTTACGCTTGTGGTGTGAATGTTCTAAGTGATGTGGATCAAGCTTTCTCTAATCTTAGTCGTTGATTATTGATTAGATCACGATCGTTGATTTCTCAAGAAGAAAAGTATTAAAGGAAGGCTTGGGGTTAGTTGGAGAATACACACAGAGTAGCAGCACTTGAGCTAAGTCGAAATTCTGGGGTGCGGTTTTCTGAGAATTTTCGAGTGAGATTGCCGTCCTAGTGAGGGGAAAATAGAAAAGGGATGTTCTGATTCCAGGTCGAGAATACATACATCATAGAGGCATTTCCATACCAGGCAACGCAGAGACTAGTAGGAGGGACGCAACCCAGCCAGGCTTACGCAGAGACCACACAGAGAGGGACCAGACCCTTCTGGGTGATGCAGAGGTAGCGTATAGGCCTTCAGGGTGACACAGGGGAAGTTTGTGTTACGCAGAGGCTGTGCTGGGAGGAGAGGCCAACGCAGAGGATGGAAGAGATGCGTTGAGGGTTCCAGTGGGCTAGAAAGGGCTCGTATTCAGTAATTTCTGAAGGGTTTGAATCAACCATATTTTATGTCTGCGAGTGATAAGGTACAACTTTCGTAACTTTCTCTGTGGGGAAAACCAATACTGGTGCCCTAGATGTATTCAGATATTCTACATAATAAATAAAACCCTCAAAGAGATGTTGCACCAATTTTCCCACATTGGTTTTTTCCAGGGACATTTGTCTGAAAAATCATGTGTGTCCTTTTTCATATGTGTGCTATGTTTCAATAAATGATTTGTATTTGTGTAGGCTACTAGTTTTGTTTACTTCGGTATTTTCTGAATATTTCTGAAAATAATGTTGTGTAACCAGCTCCAAAAAGAGAAGAAAATAGATATCAACGCCTTAGAAATGAGCCACTTCGAGGGGGCAACCTCCAATACATTACATAAATGAACAATTCTTGGATGATACAATTTACAAAAACTCATTTCTATATATAGGAGTCCATGGGGCCATAATGTAATCCTAGTGGGCCACAATGTAATCCTAGCCGACCTAACAATAATAATTTAAGGGCACAATAATAACAAAATGGGGGTTACAAGGGTACAATAATAACAATAAGGGGGTTACACTAACAACAATAGGGGACTATACTAGTAATATAGGGACCTAACATGCCCCTCTCCTTCAAAAAAGTGTTGTCCTCAACGCTTGAGTAGCTCTGGGTGCTTCTGTATAAAATTCTCATCCTTCCATGTAGAATCTTCAGTGGGTAAGTTCTTCCACTTGATGAGATACTCTGAAATTGATCGATTCCGTAGTTGTCGAGTTCTTGTTTCCATGACCGCTTCTGGTTCCAATATGATTTTTCCTTCCTCATCGAGTTCTGGCAATATTGTTTGAACTGGAAGATTTTCTCCTATAACCTTCTTTAAGCATGAAACATGGAAAACTGGATGTACTCGCGAAGAAGCAGGAAGCTCCAATTTGTATGCCATAGTACCAATCTTTTTCAACACCTTGTAAGGACCATAGTACTTTGGCGATAATTTATTATCCTTCTTAGCTTGCTTGAGGGACATTTTTTTGTATGGTTGTAGCCGTAAAAATACCCAATCTCCTACATCAAAACTTCTCTCGCTGCGATGTTGGTCTGCCTATTGTTTCATTCGATTTTGTGCCAAATTCAGGTTATCCTTTAAGAGTTGGAGAACTTCTTGCTGATGCTCGATGTGATCTTCCACTGCTTGAACCTTCGAATTTTTCCTTAAAGATGATGTGATGGATGGTGGATGATATCCATAAAGTGCCATAAATGGGGTCATTTTTGCTGCAGTATGGAAGGAAGTGTTATACCACCATTCGGCGAGAGGTAACCACTTGACCCATTGTGTTTGTTTATCAGATACAAAACAACGAAGATATCCTTCCAAACATTTATTTACTATCTCAGTTTGACCATCAGATTGGGGATGATAAGATGAGCTATGAGCTAATTGAGTACCCAAACAAGAAAATAACTCCGTCCAAAAATTTCCAGTAAAAATGGGATCTTTGTCCCTCACAATAACCCTTGGGCTTCCATGTAGCTTTTGAATTCTGTCCATAAATGTAGTAGCAACTGTACTTGCTTTAAATGGATGAGATAATGCACAAAAGTGTGCATACTTGGTAAGTCTATCAACTACTACCATGATGACACTCTTTCCTTCGGACTTAGGTAAACCTGTGATAAAATCCATTGAAATCTCCTCCCAACGTTGACTTGGAATGGATAAAGGTTGTAGAAGTCCGGGGGTCTTAATTGTTTCCACTTTATTCTGCTGGCAAACCAAACATTCCGCCACAAACTTTTGAATATCAGATTTAAGGCCATCCCAAAAAAATTCTTTCTTCACCCTGTGGTAAGTTTTTAAAAATCCTGAGTGTCCTCCTAAAGGAGAAGTGTGCAATTCCAGAAGAATATTTTGTTTTAATTGGGAATTATTAAAAATATATAAGCGATCTTTGTACCATAAGGAATCATTTTTCCAACTAAATGTATCAGATGTACTAGGATCTTGCTGCAACTTTTGAATGAGTGTCCATACATCTTTATCCTTCTTCCATTCATCTCTTGCTTCAATTATCCAATCTGGTTGGATAATAGAAATGGCACAAAGCAATGCTTCCACCTCTTCATTCTTTCTTGAGAGTGCATCTGCAACAACATTAAGCTTTCCTTTTTTGTAGATTATTTCAAAGTCATAACCCAGCATCTTTGTGACCCATTTTTGCTGCTCTTCTGACGATAGTCTTTGTTCCAAAAAGTGTTTAAGACTATCATGATCGGTTTTTACCTTGAAGTGTCTTCCCATTAGGTAAGTTCGCCATTTCTTTAGTGCATGCAGTATTGCTAACATTCCTTCTCATAAATGGGTCTTCCTTCCTGCATTAAAGCTGCACCAATTCCATTTCCTGAGGCATCACATTCCACAATAAAGGTTTTTGTGAAGTCTGGCGTAGCTAAGACCGGTGCTAGGCACATTGCCTCTTTAAGATGTTCAAAGGCCTTAGTTGCTTCAGGAGTCCATGAAAATGGATATTTCTTCAATAATGTTGTTAGAGGTGCTGCTATTCTCCCATAATTCTTAAAAAACTTGCGATAATACCCTGTTAACCCGAGAAATCCTCGCAACTACTTTATGGTCGTGGGGACTTTCCATTCCTTAATGGCTTTAATTTTTTTAGGGTCTACTTTAACACCCTCGTGAGATATAATATGACCCAGATATTCCACCTCTTGTACTCCAAAGAAACATTTGGATGTTTTTGCATATAATTGTTTCTCCTGCAATAGTTTGAGCACCCTGTCAACATGTTCAACATGATCCTTCCAATACATGTTGTAGATTAGTATATCATCAAAAAATACTAGCACAAATTTTCTAAGGAAGGGTTTGAAAATGGAATTCATCAACCCTTGAAATGTAGAAGGTGCATTGGTAAGGCCAAAAGGCATGACCAAAAATTCATAATGACCCTCATGAGTTCGAAATGTTTTTTTTGGAATATCTTCGATCTTCATTCTAATTTGATGATATCCTGAACGAAGATCCAACTTGGTAAAATAAATTGCTCCATGTAATTCATCCAATAATTCATCAATCACAGGAATGGGAAATTTGTCTTTAATGGTGAGCTTATTGGGCTCCCTATAATCCGGACACATTCGCCATGATCCATCCTTCTTGTGTACCAATACTACAGGAGCAGAGAAAGAACTTTGACTAGGTTGAATTATACCCGCCTCTAACATTTCTGCAATCATACCTTCAATTTCGCTCTTTTGGAAGTAAGGATATCTATAAGGCCTGATGTTTGGAGGAACACTTCCTGGAATCAAATGAATAGCATGATCATGATCACGAATAGGTGGGAGTCCTTTGGGAGTTTCAAACACCTTGGAATGATTGTCCAAGACTTGTTGGAAATCTGCAGAAATAGATGATTTTGATGTCGGAACTTCTAGTGAGCATAATTGTGCAATTACGCCTCGTTGTTCTTTCTTTAGAAGCTTTGTCATGACATTAGAGCTTATTATCCTTCCGGGCTTCCCTTCAATACCCCGTAATTCGACTTCCTTTCCTTCTGAAAAAAATTTCAAGAAAAGTTCTTGAAAATTAAAAGCTACCGTCCCCAAAGATTGTAACCATTGTACTCCTAGTACAACATCAGCACCTCCCATAGGAATGTAAAGCATTGGACTAGTCAATACATATTCCCCCATGGTTAGCTTGATATTATGGAATTTTACAGAGCAATTTATAGTTCCTCCATTTGCAACCATCACTTGACATTCTGGTGTTGGGTATAGGAAACAATTTAATTCCTTGGCTACCTTACAATGAATAAAATTATGGGTGCTACCTGGATCAATCAACACTATTACCTTTTTCTTCTTGATCTGTCCTTCTATCTTGAGAGTTTGAGGAGTGGTAATTCCTACCAGTGCATTACATGATATGGTCGGATTCATTTCTTCCTCTTCTAGGGCCGGTTCTTGGTGTATATCCTCTTCTTGTTCATTTTCTTCTTCTTCTTCACAATCTATGTAAAATAATTTCTTTTCAGCACACTTATGACCTTTAGTGTATTTGCTATCACAACTGTAGCAAAGCCCTTTTGCTCTTTTTTCTTCCAATTGTTGTGGTGTCAGCCTTGTAGGTTGTGGAAATCTAGGCGTAGAAACACTTCCTTCTTTATAGAATTGAGTGGTAGGCTTCCTTGTCGCCATAATTTTACATTCAACTTTTCTTGCAAACCTGAATGCCTTCTCCAATGAATCAGGTTCCAAAACATGAACTTCATGTTGGATGTTATCCTTTAGAGTACCTATGAAGAGATCAATCCTGTGTTCCTCTGGAATATCAGTTACCCTTATATTCAATTTTTGGAATTCCTCAATGTGTTGCCCCACTAAACCCTTTTGTTTGAGATTTATCAATTGGCTAAAGAATGTGTTGCTCTTTGTATCCTCATAATGTGCTATCATTTCTTCCGTAAAAATTGACCAAGTGACAATTTTTTTACGGGAGCAAAGCCATCGATACCATACAAATGTATTTTGTTCTAAATGTAAAGTTGCAATGCGTACCTTTTGTGTGTTTTGCACGTTATGGAGATAAAAATATTGCTCCATCTGTAGTATCCATGTTACAAGATCCTTTCCATCAAACTTCCTCATATCCATTTTTGGAATATGGTGGTTCTTCCCGCCAACATTAGAGTTTATCAAATCACGATTAACATTGATTTTGTTCTCATCATGAGTTTCTTCTACTATCTTTTCACCATTAGGAAACATTTCTTGTATCAACTTTGTCAAACCTTCGATGTCTATTTTTAGATCATTCTTCATGTTTTCCATCTTAGCTTCCATGCCAGCTTCCATGCCATCCATCTTAGCTTCCACGCCATCCATCTTAGCTTCCAATCCTTTCTTCAAAACTTCCATTTCATTTTTTGTTGCTCTTTGTGATAGTGAAATTTGTTGCACTTGCTCTTGTAATTTTGATAGATCATGTTGCAATTCTTCATCTTCATGAGTCATAGTAGAGCCTTCTGAAGGCTTAATGGGTGTTGAATTATTTTTGCGGGGCATCTTTTAGAACCCAATACTGATATCTGTTCTACAATATGCCCTTGGAATCAATTCAAATTGATTCTTCTAACAAGACTTATGCAATTCGGAAAAAAAATACACACCTTTTTCTTGCTTTTGAGGAGCTCGATATTGAAATTGGATTATATTTGTGATTGCAGCACTTTAATATTTAATTTTTGGTACCAACGTAGCCCTCTTAATTATCTTTCGAATGCCACAGGTCTGACCTGATTTGGATTCTCCAAGACAAATTTGTGTCCAATCTCCCACAATGACCTAATTATGGACTGGTTCAGTAGAGCGAACTTGTACGAATTTCCACGTGTCATTGTTTCATCCTTCGTCTCTGAAATTGATAGACAAGAAACTACAGTTCGTTTACTTGCGACCACTTTTTACGGCACTCCAATATGATGCCCAGAGAGAGAGTTATTGAACTTTTTCCACGATCACCTCTTTGAGATGAAATTCAGGAGCTTGAAAAAGCACTACCTTCCACAGATCATATCTCCAAAAATATTGCGAACCAAGCTCTGAAATTTTTTGACAAATTTCTTTAGGATTTCAACTTCACACCATAGGAATTTCAGATTCTGAACCTTTGTATAAAAAATTTATAGCGCAAATTCCACGATGACCTGTTTAGGAGCCTGAAACAAGACCTAACTTCCACAGATCATATCTCCGCAAATATTGTGAACCAAGATCTGAAATTTTTAGACAATCTTCCTCAGGATTTCAGCTTCGCACCCTAAAGATTTTAGCTTCTGAAACGTCGTAGAAAAAAATTTATAGCAAAAATGCCACGATGACCTGTTTGGAGCAGAAAAACCCTAGAATCCAAAGCTCTGATACCAAATGTTGTGTAACCAGCTCCAAAAAGAGAAGAAAATAGATATTAATGCCTTATAAATGAGCCACTTCGAGGGGGAAACCTCCAATACATTACATAAATGAACAATTCTTGGATGATACAATTTACAAAACCTCCTTTCTATATATAGGAGTCCATGGGGCCATAATGTAATCCTAGTGGGCCACAATGTAATCCTAGCCGACCTAACAATAATAATTTAAGGGAAAAATAATAACAAAATGGGGGTTACAAGGGTACAATAATAACAATAAGGGGGTTACACTAACAACAATAAGGGACTATACTAGTAATATAGGGACCTAACAAATAACTTGTATAATTAAATCACAAGTAGGAGAAATAAATCAAGATACTGCAGTAGGGTTTATGTAATTTTGTATTAAAAAAAGTTCACAGTTGTCACCAACATTAGGGTTGAGCTCCTAGTTGGGGCATCCTCTACTACACTCGATGGTTGGAGATAGACGAAATGGAAATATTTGGTGACTCTAAGTTTATCATCAATTGGTTCAATCAGAAATATTATGTACAGGTTCCAACTCTCTCGCATTTGGTGGAAAGAATTAGATCCTTATTTTCCTCATTCTGCAAGGTTTCAATTTCCCATATATATAGAGAACACAATGAGGATGCGTAAAATCTCTCAAAAGAAGGATGCAGGGCATCTATGGATAAGATCCATTTCCAGTATTATTACAAAGGTACCTTCATGCGGGATGGTCACCTGATCATATGAAGGTTTCTTGCTATATTTTTTTTGGTTCGTTGTTTTAATATTTTGCAACAGAGATCCAAATTCGAGTAGGGCAAGACAGGGGTATTTCAGTTTCACACATAGTATGATCTCTCTATGTATGTCTATTATTTTATGTCTAATTAAAATGATATATTGTATTTATCATTTGGTTAAGTAGTTTGGAAGAAAGGAGATTTTAGTCCCTTGCATCAGGGTTATATTGTTTTTCTCAGAATCTAGGTGCCTCTTATGGCTCAGGCTTGCTCGCTTTCACCTGTAGAAGTGATAAGAGGAGTCTCATTTATATGGGAAATTATAGATCTGGATATGATGTATGTGATTTGTTGGGGAGTTGCTCTTCCTCAGAGAGCATTAGTCCGTTGGAGATCATTAGCTCATATATCTAGTTGAGTGAGGTAGAAGTATACTTTGTTGCTTGCTCAAGACAAATGTAGTCATATAGGCACTCTATATTTTGCAAAATTTTCAATTATAAATGAAAAAATCGGTTTTTTCCTCTGGAAGGTTTATATAAAATATAGATTCATTTATCAATGTGCAAATTTTAAAATATTAATTTAGATTTATTTTAATTTTAGATCATCCATAGAAATCAAATTTTTGGAGGTGTAATTGTTATAATTTTATTTCCATGTTAAACATTTCACATTTGTATTTTTTTTCCTTAAATTACATGTAATAAATATATTGTAATATTTTTCATATTTCATTCTTAAAATTTTATTGGTTACTTTTAATTACAATAAATATAACGCCAATAAAAATGAAAACATTTTAACTTTCATTTTTTATCTACATAAGCTAGAATCCCATGATTATTGAAAATAAAATTTTGAAAACAAGTCTTTTGAGTATTAATAAGAAATCAATCTTTTTGTGCTCTTTTATGTGCTAATTGTTCACTATGAAAATTATATCTATCAAAATTCGAGTCTTCCATGTTAATAAATATGAAAAATTCTTTCCCATATGATCATGTTGTACCAAACAAATCATATTAATATATGTAAACATAAACAAATTTATACTTTTATAAATCATATTAATATATGTGAATATATATATATATATATATATATATATATATATATATATATATATATATATATATATATATATATATATATATATATATATATATATATTAAAAAAAATCACACAATAAAAATAGTCAAATTCAAAATATATTTCCTTCCTAAAAAAATTGGATTCAACACATATTCTTCCCACCCATAAAGAAGATAATGTATTCTTCCTTAAAGTGAGAACTAAAACTATCTAACAAACTTGGCATTGAATATGTCATGTCTATTTGGAAAATAAGAATTTTGGAGTGTTTTTCCAAAATTAATTTGTAAAATAAAATTAACAATAAAATCAATACTATCTAGGTGAGGCATCTTAACAAAGTGTGATGGTACCTTGTGACCAAGGATTTTGGTTCCCTGAGGTTCTAGGTTTAAGTTCTCCCTGAGTTAACAATATAATCATTTATAAATATTGTATTCACCTAAAAAATGATAAAATCATTATAAAATATTATTATAACTATTATATTTTATTATTCTCTAACTGTGTTTTATTAAATTGTAAGTTGTTTTGTTGTGCATATTTTATTATACACTTTTCTAATGTCAAGAGAATAGAGTGTTCATAAATTGATTTGTGTTTATGTACAAAAATATTCTCTAAGAAATAATCAAACATTAATAATGTGTGCATGTGAGTAGAGAATTGAGGCACTCATGGGTCAAAGTGGACCATTAGTCCAATAAGAACATTTGTGAGTCAAGGTAAAAGTCATGGGAAAATGAAGAATTATAAAAGAAATATAATTTTTTTATTAATATATTAAACTTTTCAATTCATAAAAAATGATGAGTATGTTCGGACAATAATTACAATCCAAAAATTAAAAAAATTAAATTGATATTAAAATAAAAATTGCAAGCAAACTTTGTGTAAAGAAGAACATTGATAGAAATGGACAATAACATTAAGATTCATTTATGAACTATTTCATCTTTGTGAAATACTTCACCTATGTGGGACGATAGCAATATTAAAACTTAAGATAATAATAAATAAAGCATGTTAGTGTAATCCAACTTTGAACAAACTTTATTGGTGTTCTAGGTCATTTAATTTTATGAAAACAACCAAAATTTGTATTTAAAATAAAATTCATTAAATGTGTATGTTTTATAATGGTAAAATAATTAACAGTTTGTTATCAAAATCTTTAAAATTTACAAATTGCATAACTTGTTCCAAAACCATTCATTAAAAAAGAGTTCAAATTGAATGTAAAATTCTTTAACTTTATGAGTAAAAGTTCTAAATGGTGGATAGATATTATCTCTTATGATAAGTCAAATTATTATCTCTGAGAAGGGTGGAATTTGGTAGTGAAATTGCAGTTCATGACTTATTTTGGTTTGATAAAAAAATTTATTGACCATGACTTGTGGAGGGTGATTTTTAAAGTTATAAAATAATACTCCTAAATATTTAATTATAACTTCCATTTTTCTAGTTTTTTGTTTTCTAATTTTACCTATTTTTTTTTAGTTTTGGTTTTGACTTTCTTATACACTTATATAAGCTTTCATTTTGTCAAATCTTCATAGTTTCTTACTTTAATCTAGCTATATTTAAACTAAGTCTACTATATAGCTTGTTTCAAATACATAAGAAAGTCTACGTGCAAAGGCAATGACTTTCTTACGTGCAAAGGCAAATCATTGCCCACTTGCAAGGGCAAGGCTTATAAATAATTGATATAAATGAGACATAAAATATTTTTTTAACTCAAACATCTTAGTTATATGGATAATTTATTTATATACTTAATAATATATATATATATATATATATATATATATATATCACATGCATGTTATGTAAATTTTGATTTTTAACTATTGAAAAATAATTGTGTAAAAAATATATGAGATAACAGATTCATAAGTAGAAGATAGTCTTAAGAAGAAACACCAATAATAAACAATATAATAATAGCTCCACTCAAATTGATAGTAGGTATGGTAAAGGTTTAAGAAGAAACACCGTCTTAATGTAAAGGTGCAAAGGAAGGGTTTTATGGGGTTAGATATAAAGGGCATTTGAATTTATGGTACAATTGGCAATTGGAATATTCATGTCAATGGTCACAACAAGTAGATGTTGAATTAGTTAGATGTACGATTTAATGATAACATAAATAACGTGCATATATAATCTACAAATATTGTTTGTAATGGTTTTGTCGATCTAAATTATTTGTATATTTGGTATTTTTTTTTTTTATACATTAAAAGTATGGTATTACATTAAAGTTTTAGATTAGGAATTTTATGTTTATATAGGTTTGAATTTCCAAGATTTTCAAAATATATTTCTTTTTAATAATTTCGAAATTATTATAATGAAATATTTTACTAAAACATAAAAAAAATATAATGAAGTGTTTTTTTAATTGGTTTGAATTTAATGATCTACACAATACTACAAAACATTGTGATGGTATATTAAGAAAATTATAAAAAGGGTTAAAAAATGAAATTAATATCTTTTAGGTAAAAGAGTTTGATTTTCTAATATAAATATCAACTTCACTGAAGAATGTAATATATATATATATATATATATATATATATAATTATTGAATATATATATATATATATATATAATTATGCAATGAGTATTGTTGCACAGGAGCAGGTGGTGATGATGTGTCTTGGCCAGTTACCAGAACTGGGCCGAGCATCCTGTAGGTCTTTGCCTCGGAACAGGCGGTTACACAGCTTTCTTCATCCGCCAGTTTGCAGAGAGGTCGTGAAACAGGTTTTCGGGGAGCAAAGTGGGAAACGATGCAAGAATGCGATCTCTTCCATGGATATTTCTTTTCCCTACGATCCTGGATCTGATGGGATTGATAGACTTGGGTGGAAGTAGCCGAGCGCTGATTTTCTACATCATGCTGGGATGCCGATTTTCCCCAATCATGGGGATCGGCCTCTTCTTATTTTGATTGCCATTTTGTTTATAGGCTTGGTTTTCTCTTATCTTGCGGACTAGTATTGGCGTGCAGGGATTTTTGGTATTGTTCATGGATGTTTTTCTTCTACAAGCTCTCCTGTCAATTTTTATCAAGCGAGCCGGAATATCATAGGCCAAGACTGCATGAAGATTTTCGTGCGAGCCATTTCTTCAAGAATTTGCACACTGCGGATGGGATTTTGACGACGTCCAATATTTTCAAGTGAGCCTGTTGAAATGTTCGCACATGCGTGACTGCCTTTTTCCAGCGATGGAAGACACTATGGACACTCCTTTTGCTTTGTATTTCTTTCTTATCAGTTTTCCTTATTCCCTCTTTATTATGAATATGATGCTGCTGTATTTTCTATGTATGCTCTTCTCTATGATACAGGGATGATCTCGTGGGTATGGTTTATTCTACCCGTTATGATGGTGGCCATGAACGTCGAATAACTTCTTTTCAGAAGTGTATTCTGGATGTATATGGTATATGGGGTTTTCTCGCTGTTTTTAATTAAACAGCTTGAGAAAGTATTGTTGATCATGTACTGTCATATATTTCTTTTAATATATACAGCGTTTTTTTCTTCTGAAAAAAAATATATATATAATTATTGAAGTAAAACAAGTAAATTACAATATCACACATTTATTTTATTCTATTTATATGTTAATTAATTAAATTTATATTATAAGATTTTATAATATTAATTATTTAAAAAAATGAATTACATCAATAAAATTTAATAGTTTTATGTTTTTATTTTTTATTATATTAATTTTCATAAAATAATAAGAGTAAAAAATAATATTTTAATAAAAATATTTATTGGCTATTTTTTTTTTTTTTTGTAAATTTTTAAGTAATGAAAGATATTTTTTTATTTTTCAAAGTTCAATAATTAAACTAAAAGGAAGGAAACATCAATTATATGATCTTATTTTTTATCAAATTTTTATATAACACAAATTTAAGAAATAAAAATCTTTATTTAATTTTTATCAAAACATTTAGATAAATGGAATTCTAAAAATATTTCATAACATATCAACCCAAATAATTCTCGTTTGATCTTTATCTAAATATTTAGATAAATGGACTTCTAAAAACATATAATGATATAAGAAAAGTTATAAAGTCGATGAATCATCCTGGATGATTCTAAATGCTTCAACAAATTTATGATAAAATGATTTTAAAAAAAAAAAAAAAAAAAAAATTTTATTTATGTTGTAAAATAAAAATTAAAAGTCCAAAATAGAAATAATGCTTTAATAATTCATACAAAGATGATAATGTTGACCCTTCAAAGAAAATATGAATTAATAATACTGCCATTATGAAATTATGGGAAAATGTAAACCCATTATGACACTACCAGGATTGTTGCAATTCAAATAGGAGGAAATTAGTAGGTTATTTTCAAGTGCCTTAGTTACACCATTTTTGAACATGTATAAATTCTTAGCAAGATAGTGGAAAGGTCTTAGGAAATTTTGTTGTCTTAATATATGAGATCAATAAAGCGTGCAACATTATCATTAAAAATAAGAATGAACTTTCTAACATGAAGTGGTTATCACATGCCATGAGAAGTGTGGTCTGAAAAGTTGTGATTTTTTCAGTAAAGTGATACACCATTATCCGAAAAGTTTATGTGGTTTTAAATTTCAATAAAGTGCATGCACCATAGCACGATCTAAGTCAAATTTCACCAATTTTCAAAGAGTAGTAATGATTATTTTTGGAGCCCTCTAACTTAACCTTGTTTGAATACAGTAAGAATAAATTCTTTATCAAATAATTTCTATAAATAACATATCTTAATATCTTTTACCAATTTCATAGATTATTTATTGTTTTATATTATTTCAAATTGGCTTGGTTTATTGTGCCATATGTTCTATTTCGACATAATAATGAGAGGATGAGGGATGATACAACTTGGACAATAGATCGTGCTAGGTATTTCAATTAGTCTGCCTTGTAGAAAAGGAACATTATATATATATATATATATATATATATATATATATATATATATATATATATATCGTATAGTATTTACTTAGTTCATTTTAGAGAAAAGGAACATTATATATATATATATATATATATATATATATATATATATATATATATATATATATATATATATATATATATATATATATATATATATATTTTTGTGTTAGGATGATCATTTTAAAATTGTGTTTTTTATTAATGTAAATATAATTATATAATATGAGGTGTGATTTTGAGGATTTATGTTTTAAGGTTATTTTATTTTTTAATTTTATTTTATGTATATATTTACATTTATCTTACTTATTTTTTTAGGATTAGGTGTCTAACATTATTCTCAATTTGAAGAGGTGTTTGTAAGTCTAAACATCATTCTAAATCTTTTAAACTTTTCTCTTCCAAATGCTTTGGTGAATGTGTCTGCAATTTGCTCATTTGTGGAACATGTCATATTAGATGAATAGTCTTGGCCTCTACATGATGTCGAATCAAATGATACTTTGTGTTGATATGTTTGGTTTGATCATGGAATTTGGGATTCTTGGCCAACTTGTTTATACAAGTATTTCTAATCGAAAGGGGAGTATAGTTCACTTGTTTCTCCTGTAATTCTTCAAAAAATTCTTGAGCCACACAATCTACTTGGTTGCTTCTGCAATTGCTGCATATTTTTCCTCTGTTGTGGAATCTACTAGAACTAGTTGTTTGAATGACCTCCAAGAGATAGCTCCTTATCCAAAGACTCATAACATAGTCTAAAAACCACCTATGAATAATTGAGTCCAAAGTCTTGAGTTCCTTTCAAGTACTTTAGAATTCTTTTTGCAGCAGACTAATGTCATTCACAAGGCTATTGCATAAACCTAGAAAGGATTCCAATGACAAATGAAATATCTGGTTTGGCTTAGATTGTCGATAGTCCACGAATTAGATGGCTGGGATTTTTTTG
Source organism: Pinus albicaulis (assembly GCA_034641835.2). NCBI lineage: Eukaryota > Viridiplantae > Streptophyta > Pinopsida > Pinales > Pinaceae > Pinus > Pinus albicaulis. The sequence continues at coordinate 1,522,333,805 of CM076584.1, forward strand.
GTTTTTGCATTGTTTCTTCCTCTGAAAATTTATTGGGAGCTTGTATATGCTTCATCTCTTCTGGGGTCATGTCCCTTGGCCATGGGCGTTGCCCCCTTCGTTTTTATGTTTTCTGGTCTCTTGTTTAGTGTTAGCATGGACTATTGAGACTTTTGGAGAATATCGGTTTCTTGGAAAATGTAACTTTTTTTTTTTTTACTAATGGAAGAGCTCATTTTTTTCCTTGCAAAAAAAAAGATAATACTTCCCCCAAGCTCTTTATACTTAGTTGTATCCTCAAATTCATTTCCTTATTTAGATGTGATCTCCATATTTTGTTCCATTGGAGTGGACAAAGGATTGCATTCAACCATGCCAAACTTGTTCAACAATTCTCCAATGTACATCTCTTGAGACAGTATATACACTATATGTTGGGTCACTTCAATGCTCAAGTAATAGTGAAGGTGACCCAAATTTGTCATCTCAAATCCTTTCTTCAATTATTTCTTTATGGATACAATATAGTTTTCATTATTCTCTGTTATCAACAAATCATCTACATATACTAAAATATAAATAACCATTTTTCCAATTTTATTAACAAATAAAGTTGAATCATCAAGATTAAAGTGTTTAAAGTTTAATTTCAGAATATGCTCAGTCAAATTTTCATGTCGGGATCATAGTGTTTTTTTTCGGCCATATAAGGATTTGATGAGTATATATACTTTTTGTCCTTGTACATTCACAACAAAGCCTTCTATTTGAGACATGATGACATTTTTTTTTAAGTCCGCATTCAAGAAAGAAGTCTTCACATCCATCTGATGGTCTTTCCATCCATTTTGAGTTTCCAAAGAAAAGAAAGTATGGATGGTAACCCATTTTGTTGTGGGGGAAAAGGTCTCTTTAAAATTGACACCTTATTTCTATGCAAATCATGTAGCCATGATCCTTGCTTTGTGCTTTTCAAGTGAGCCATTTGATTTATACTTATTCTTGTAGACCCACTTACAACAAATAGGTTTGGTTCCAAATGGATGGTCCATTAGCTTCCGTGTTCCATTATTTATAAGAGCATCATATCCATTCTTCACTGCTTCTTTCCATTCATCCTTAGAAGTGGATTATTTAAAGGAAGTTTGTTCAAAATTATTAAACAAATTCAATTCACAATCATATGAAACATCCATATCATCAACAGAGTCAAAATCATCTAAACCACCTCCATTTTTTCTTGTGGAACTTCTATTTCCTGTATTTCCAACCTCATCAGATTGAACATTTTCAAGTGTTTTGGTGAGCCATTTTGGGTGACCTTTCTCAGATGGTCGAAGTTGATTTTTTAATTGAGATGGGGTTGCATCAAGATTTGGCCTTCTAATCCTCTCAATCACATTGAACTCAAAGGGTCTTCCTAATTTGAAGGAATGATTGAAAATTCATGAGATGAGACAATGATTCAGAAGGATATTCCATAGATTGATCTAAGATAGGGAAAACATGATCAAGATGTGGAATAGCATTATATAATTCATGATAAGATTTTGCATCACTAAATTTATTTAAATGATCAAGTTGTCGCTCAACAATATTGTCGGCCTTGGAAGATTCAATAAAAATCACCTCTAAACAATATAAATTTCTTATTTACCTCATTGTAAAGATGACATGATTTTGTGATATTTGAATACCCTAAGAAGATGCATTTTTCACTCCTTGCATCAAGATTTCTTCTTTGTTCCTTAGGAATCAAGGCATAGCTAGTGGAACCAAAGATCCCAAGATGACTTACTGAAGGAATGTGGCCATACCACATTTCATGAGTATTGTCTTTTAGAGCATGAGATGGAAATATGTTTTTAATATATATTTCACATAGAACTTCATCATCCCAAAACATAAGCTTTACATTTTTCAGAAACATCATTAAATGAACCATATTTAAGATAGTCATTGTTCATTCTTTGAGCTACACCATTTTGTTGAGGATTGTAAGGAATAATAGTTTAATGTTGAATCTCATTTGGACAAAGATAGTTTTCAAATTCATTAGAAGTTTATTAATTTCCATTATCAATACAAAGAGAGCCAATATGTGATTATGCATCATTTTCAATCCATGCATAAATTTTTTTTTAAAGTTTCAAAAGATTTTGATTTACTTTTCAATAAGTATACCCAACACAGCCTGGTCATCATATATTTATTTCCATTTGTAGAAGGAATGTGCATAGGGCCACATAAATCAGAATGAATCATTGCAATATTTCTACATGCTATGGAATCATAATCATGAAATGACTATTTTCTTTTATTTCCTAGGATACAAGCATCACATTGTTTCAGTTTCCTTAGAATAGTTGGCATCTCTTTCAGCAAGAAAGTAAAAGAAGAAAGAGATAGTGTGTGTGAATTCTAAGGTTAAATAAAGTTGTATTTTCTTCCCTAATATTTCCACGCATGTGAATATTCTTTCAGGTTTTTCAGAGCTATTAGAAGGCCAAAATTTCAAGGGCTAAATTTTTAGGGGATGGTTACAATTCAGAGATTTGATGAGCGTTGACTTTGTTGACTTTGATTTGGTGGAAGAAAATTGGATAAGGGATGACTTGGGTTCTTTATGTAAATATTGGTCTTGGATATCTCACTTTTATCTAATTCTATAATAAGAGAAGTCGTTTGGGTTTTCTCTCTTGTGGGGTTTTTCCCTGGCTTGAAGCCTACATATTTGTGTTCTTTGTCTTTTGTGATATTTATGTTTTATTTTTTGGTAATTTTTTTATGAATATAACATAATAAAAGAAATAATAATCCAACAAATATTCACAATAAATTATCAATTAAGAGAAATCAACCCTAATTTTCTAGCCTATTGGTTTCTCAACATGGTACCAGAGCTAAGGTGAATGGAAGGAAATTTCAAGATCACAACTTGTTGGCATACTTGAAGTTTCTAATGCAACTGTTGTATCTTACTCCATTTAAACAATAGCAAGCATGCTTGAATATCATCTTCATAACAGTCATTATTCTCTAAAGGAAATTGTTGAAAGATTTCCTTCTTTGACAAACTCTTGAAGCAACTATACGAATCATTATGAAGCATATATATGAGTCCTCTGAGATACTAATGATGGAAAACATATGATTTTTTTGTACACTATTTGTCCTATAATTACAAGCTACTTAATACATCATCAATATTCAAGTGTGACATGGTAATCTAGACCAAGGTTTGTAATACATTTCATTGGGTAGTGATAGGCTACTTATGACATGAAACACTCTATGTATGAAACCCTACAAAAGAACTACACAATATCAGATAGTCAATGAAATTATATGAATACCAAAGTATAGAAAGACAATAATATTGAAAAATTAATCCAAATTATGGAAACATTACTTTATGGCATCTAAAAGGAAGTAATATGCGAAATTTTGTGGCATTGTTTGTGATCTAGGGGATCAAAAATATGTTGAAAATCAAAGTGCTCAAATTCTTCTCAAACTAGTTCGAAATAGTAGATCTCAACGTTTTGATTCCAACGATGCTTGAATCTCCTCAATCAGACACCTTATGAGAAATTTATCATGTTATAAATATTCTATCAAACAACTAAACAGTCAACTTGCAGGGTTGACTAGGCAGGTCATACGATGATGTGGCACTGATGTCAGCAAGATGACTAGGTAGTATGGTTTTCAGAGGGCCAATTAGGACATGACAAGTGGTGAATCTCGATTGGTTGTGGTGATTGTGGTTGGGCCAGCCACAAGCCCCCACGTGGCCCTCTGGGAGATTGCCGAGTGGCTCAGTTTTATTAGTTAAAATTTTGTTAATAGACTCATCGACCTCAGTGGGGTTCAACAGCACGACCTCTAGCAGCACAGCGAAATTTTTTACAAATACACCGTGTAGTGATTCTTTTTATATAATGTGGTCCACATATATATAAATTGTAACGGTTAGTAGTTTGGGAGGGGGGGACGTGCATGCGGGCTCGCCTGACCGGCCCAACTCTAATTCATGTGAAAGCGACATGAATGTGTTTCATGCCAAGGTGGAAGGGGCGAGGAGTTTTCCCTAGCCCCCATCTCATTAAATATCACGTAACCTCTAAATTTTATCACAGGAGGGGCAACGCATGTGGCACCCTACACGCGCCCAACCCACGATCATATAAATATAACATGACCTAGAGCATAGGGTTGGTGGATGTGTGGGCTCTGACCCGTGCCTTCGTCATATTATATGCCATACATCAAACCAAGGGGCGAAGGAATATGATTGTATCTCTATTTATGTGCTTAACGACTCAACAATATGCACCTTTTTTGGCGGAAATGTCACTAAACCTGTAATGTTCCCAATTTTAGCCTCAAGCTAAAATGGAACATTATAGTGGCATATTTTTATTTTTTTTAATAAAATGGGTAAGGAGACCCCTTAACCCCTTTTAATGGAAAATAATACTCCTTGTGTGAAAGGAGAAATAATAAAGCAGCTGAAATAAACACCTAATGGTGTGAACATGATGAGGATCACCTTGAGTTGGCCATCTTTGACCAAGTCAACAGCGCTGCCTTAGAGGGGTGGCTTGTCTTAGAAGACAACATAGTTTTTGGAGGGAAAGCATTCAAAATTGAATGGAAACCCTAATTGTGGGACCTATGGTGAGAGAGAGTTCATTTTCTTTATAAGAAAGAAGATAGCAGCTCATTTGTTCATGCTTTGATTCAGAAATTTCATAGTGAGGCCAAGGACTTGCACATCTGGGCTATTTCGCAGGATTGCAGTGCTCTTGAGCACTGGGGGTGTTCTCGGGAGGGGATCCCCCACCTCTTCCTCATTGGAGGATAGGATTTGAGCTGCATTTCCTCATTCTGGCATTTGGCCAAGATCACTCCTTTAGTTGCAGCATTATTTCTATAGCAGGATGGTGTTGTGTTGCTGGGGTAGCAGCAGAGGAACTCATGGAGTCTTTCCCTACTTGCCTTTTCAGTGGAGGAGTGATCTCTTCATTGGAGGAGTTGTAGAGAGGGCTATTGGACCATATTTCAGATCTGTGGCATCAGGTCACTCATTCACCATCTCCCACTGCGCAATCACTTGGAGAAACTACGTTATTCCATGAGGACAGTGTTGAGGGAGATTCTGGAGCACATCGGGTGGAGTGTCTTTGAGTAAAGGGGATCATCCCCTTTTCCTTGAGGACATTATCAGAGGAGGGCATTATCATTTTAGATCAGCCACAGCCTCATGTTCATTGGTTTCAGTTGCAGTGACATATTGTTTGTCACTTATGTATTTTATCCGGCATTTCTAGCAATCTCTCATATGGCTAGAAATCCCATATTCAGACCATTTTCTCATTTGTGGGAATTTCTTGTATTCCTTCAGCTACATTATCATTTTTTATGTATTCAGCAGTTGCATCTCTTATAGAGACTGCGCATTCACTACTCTCCGGCATTTTGTGCAGCAGCAACATCTCATGTATTACACTGCTTATTCATTGGAGTTTGGTTCTAAAAGCTTGAGGACCTTGTTCCTCATGATATTTCTGTATAATCTTGATGATATGTTAATATAATTATGGCTGTAGTATTTACCCTCTCATGATACATTCAGATTTCTAGAGTTTCATATTGATGTTTTGCATATTGTTGTAGCTCACTCTTTGAGCTGATTTATGAGGTACCTAGGTTGGGGAGGTCTGTATAACCCACCTAGATCTATTTTTTCTAGCTCTCTTTCTACATTTGGACTCCATATTATATGTATAAGAGGATCCCAGCACTATACAATGTTTTATTGTAAGTATTTCCTTATACAACGTTCCCATGGGAGGCATTGCAGAAATTCCTTGGAGGGAATTATTAGCTTTTGACAAGTTCTATTGGCAGAGTCTGCTAGTGGGCCAGGTAGCCTCTGGATCTCACCCTTCCTGGTGAAGGTGACATATCCAGTAAATGCCCCTACATTCAATCTCTGAAATAGTTCAGTGTTGATTGTTAATACTCCTGGAAGTGGAATATTGGAATATCTTCAGATATTCTCGATGGAGCAGACATATTCCAGATTTGGAATATTACAGTGGTATCAGAGCATGATATTGGCTTAGCCTGTGCCCAGATCCAATGCTATCAGAAAGAGGAGCTTCTCTCCAAGGAGAGGAGATTTACAAAGGAGACAAGGAAAGAGGAATGATGGAAGAGGAGGTTTCCCTTCTTCTTTTCCAGACCATTGAGGACATCATTGAAAAGCTTGATGAGAGGGAACAGTGGGAATATTTTCTGAAAAGGGTTGTGGATGGAGCAAACCCTAGTTTTGTCATGATGGGTGTGAGAATTCAGCCACACATGCAGATCCACAGTGCAGTCCTTTTTCCATTTGCAAGGGGGATAGAGGAAGGAGATGAGGCCATTGGAGGAGCAGCACTACAACTCAAGGTATGGCTCATGTTTGTTGGTTTGAAAGTCCCATTTTACATTTCCATGCAAATGCAAAAACACATGAAGAATTCACTAAGGGTTTGATGGAAGAACTTGGTGAAACTCATTGTGGAATAAACACAAACAATTTTCATGCACTGGAACGAACCAACAACGCTATCACACTAGGAGGACATCCATCACCACATGGAGGTGAGAAGGGAGCTATTTCTTCCACTAGAGGATCCCTTGTATCTTTGCAGGGAGTTCCAAATATTCTTACATGTGGGAACCAAGACACAATTATGGAGCCCTATGTAGCATTTGTTGGGGATTGTGAGATGGAAGGGGAAGAGAAGGATCAACATGGAGGGATGATGGGCATTCACCCAAATCCATTTCAGAAACTTTCTACACAAGGGAAAGAGACTGCACTACACAGAGGAGAGAGGGAAAAATTAGTCCACTCATATATGCAGTCTATTTCAGGGCATGGTGTCTCACTTTATGGGGGCATTCCACCTAGGAGGCCACTTGATTTAGAGTTTATGAGGGGAATCATGCCATTTGGTTCACCAATCATGGATTCCGAAAGGGTGGAGACACTAGAGGGATCCAACATAGCGCAGAAGGTTTGGGGTAAACTCAAGGAGGAGAGATATACTCTCTCATTTTCAGTATCACCCATCTTCATCAGTCTTACTGCACTGATAGAGTTTGCTGCATGGTTGGAGGATAGCATCTTCATGATGAAGGATGGATGCTCCAAGGATTTGGATGAATAGAGGATTCTTCCTTTGAGGAAGGACCCTTTCATGCATTGGAGTATATGGAGGCCACTCATGTTTACATTGGCCAGGATCGAGAGATTTTTTGGAGGTGATAGTATCTCATGGGAGGCTCATTTTTAGAGGTCCTTGTTTCTATTTGAGCATGAGTAGCTCCATGATGGGCATGGAAGAAACTTGGAGGATGACCTTGGCATGGGGGATGTCAAAGTAGTAGGCAACAGTGTGAGGGGAGCACCATATTGGAGAACACCAGCATTGTCTATGTGGAGGATTGATCCAAGATGGAGGACTCAGCTTTGGTTGAGTATTCCCTAGGATCTTGGTGCATTGCATGATCTTGGATGGCCTTGATGGAGATGGAAGATACTTAGTGGATGATATGATCATATATCATCATGGCAGACTCTTCTTGACTAGAGTTTCTAGTTTCAAGGAGAAACTATTGCATGTAGCACATGAGGGCTTCCTAGCTATGCACTTTGATGCCTAATTTGATTGGCTAGAGGAGTTCACTTGGGAGGGAATTCATCATGGCATCTATCAGCATAGGAAGAGATGCATAGCCCACTTGATTATGGTGGAGATAACCTCACAGCCACTTCCCTACTCATTGGAGGTAGAGGGAAATTCTTAGTTGGGCCATTTCAGCTCAAGAGCCCAAGTACAAATTGGAGAAGGTATAATCTCACATTTTGATTGTACTTTCTTTCCTTGTTTGAGAAACATGATGAGTCAAGAAGAGTTTTTCCTTCTTACATAATGTACAAGGATGTATTTGTAGACTTTTGTAGTAGAATAATGGACCATTCTTATGGTGGTTTGTGGAGGGAGCCACATGCTCCTTGGTGTGCACCATTGGCACCAATTTATATTTTCATGTTCCTATCTTTTGAGATGTGTGTGGCAGAAAACAAGTGGTTGGGAAAGAACCTTTTATGTATATTTTTTATGAAGGCAAGAGGGTCACTACGTTGGTCCCATGAGAGGAGCAGTGACCCACTCTCTAGTTGTCTTGTGACGGCTTGCTTTCATGGTATTATTCTACCTTGTATTGTTGATGCTTGTTTATTCATAGGGAGCACTATTTGGAGAGTGAATTATATGTTGGGACAGCCCATTGGGAGCACTATTCTCCCCATTACACATGTTCTATATTGCAAAAGATTCCATGGGCAATCCATGATAACCATATTATTACTTTTCTCTTCTTGTGGGGCAAACCACTTGAAGAATTTGAAGAGGCATTTCATGGCTGAATATTTTGATGGGGTAGCTTGGGCCACTCTTGGAGGCCATACCATTTCACCCCAAGGATAGAGGTAACCCCATACGTACTACAGAGGGAGAGAAGAGCTTATTGGGATGAAGCAGCAAAACTCTCCGTTCAGCCCCATTACATTGCACAGAGCTGGGGGAAAGATTTCCATTTGGATGATAGCATGGGTTAGGGGATCATCAATGGGATTATATTTTTCCCATGCATGTCATAAATCCTACCTTGAGGAGGCCATAGTTAGCAGGGAGATTTCCACCTACACCTTCTATCTTTCCGTAAGATGCAACATTCCATTTTGCATCCTTGGGAGGAGGCATTGGAGGATAGTTTAATTGCACCATATCTTGAGCAGTGGTGGAGATTGTTGATGAGGAGGCCACAAGATAAGAAGGGGGAGAAAATTTTGTTCTCTCTAAGCAGTTGCTTGAGGACAAGAAACATGTGGGAGGGGAGGACTGTAATGTTCCCAATTTTAGCCTCAAGCTAAAATGGAACATTACAGTGGTATATTTTTATTTTGCTTAATAAAATGGGTAAGGAGACCCCTTAACCCCTTCATGATAGAGAAATAACACTCCTTATGAGGAAGGAGGATAAATAAGCAGCTGAAATAACACCTAATGGTGTGAACATGATGAGGATCACCTTGAGTTGGCCATCTTTGACCAACAGCACTGCCTTAGAAGGGTGGCTTTCCTTAGAAGAAAACGCAGTTTTTGGAGGGAAAGCATTCAAAATTGAATGGAAACCCTAATTGTGGGACCTATGGTGAGAGAGAGTTCATTTTCTTTATAAGAGAGAATATAGCAGCTCATTTGATTCATGCTTTGATTCAGAAATTTCGAAGTGAGGCCAAGGACTTGCACATACGAGCTGTTTATCAGGATTGTAGTGCTCTTGAGCACTGGGGGTGTTCTCAAGTGGGGATCCACCACCTCTTCCTCATGGGAGGAGAGGATTTGAGCTGCATTTTCTCATTTTGGCATTTGGCCAAGCTCACTCCTACAGTTGCAACATTATTTCTGTAGCAGGATGGTGCTGTGTTGCTGGGGTAGCAGCAGAGGAACTCATTGAGTCTTTCCCTACTTGCCTTTTCAGTGGAGGAGGGATATCTTCACTGGAGGAGCTGTAGAGAGGGCTCTTGGACCATATTCCATATCTGTGGCATCAGGTCACTCATTCACCATCTCCCACTGCACAGTCACTTGGAGAAACTACGTTATTCCATGAGGGCAGTGTTGAGGGAGATTCTGGAGCACATCGGGTGGAGTTTTTTTGAGTAAATGGGATCAACCCCTTTTCCTTGAGGACATTATCAAAGGAGGGCATTATCATTTCAGATCAGCCACAGCCTCATGTTCATTGGTTTCATTTGCAGTTACATTTTGTTTGTCACTTCTGTATTTTATCCGGTATTTCTAGCAATCTCTCATAGTTTGGCTAGATATCCCATATTCAGCCCATTTTCTCATTTGTGGGCATTTATTATATTCCTTCAGCTACATTATCATTTTTTATGTATTCAGTAGTTTCATCTCTCATAGATACTGCGTAGTCACTGCTCTTCGGCATTTTGTGCAGCAGCAGCATCTCATGTATTACACTGCTTCTTCATTGGAGGTTGGTTCTAAAAGCTTGAGGGCCTTGTTCCTCATGATATTTCTGTATAATATTGTTGATATTTTAATATAATGATGGCTTTAGTATTTACCCTCTCATGATACATTAGATTTGCAGAGTTTCAGATTGATCTTTTGCATATTGTTGTAGCTCACTCTTTGAGCTGATTTATTATGAGGTACCTAGGTTGGGGAGGTCTGTATAACCCACCTAGATCTATTTTTTCCAAGTCTCTTTCTGCATTTGGACTCCATATTATATGTATAAGAGGATCCCAACACTATACGGCGTTTTATTTGCAAGTATTTCCTTATACAACGTTCCCATGGGAGGCATTGCAGAAATTCCTTGAAGGGAATTATTAGCTTTTGACAAGTTCTATTGGCAGAGTCTGCTAGTGGGCTAGGTAGCCTCTGGATCTCATCCTTCCTGGTGAAGGTGACATATCCAGTAAATGCCCCTACAATCAATCTCGGAAATAGTTCAGTGTTAATTATTAATACACCTGGAGGTGGAATATTGGAATATCTTAAGATATTCCCGATGGAGCAGACATATTCCAGATTTGGAATATTACAGAACCAGTGCCAATTTTTCGCTTGGAAATTCAGCCAAAGGAATAATTCATTTCCACTTTTGACGAATTGGTAATTTTGCAGGACATTTAGCAAGGAAATGAAGAAGGAGACCTAACTTGGCCATTTTTCATCCATTTTAGCCCAAGAAGAGCCCACATAGAGATTTTTTGGTGTTCAAGACATAATGCAAGCATTAGTTTTGTGATTTGAGCATTTTATTTTCACTTAGTTGACATTGTGAGAATATCATTTAAAGGGACAACTTTAGAAGCTGGACCTGGAGATGTAGCCCAGGAGGGGTGAACTCCATCATCAAAATTTTGTTTTGTGATGTTGTGTTATATCTATTTTTCTATGTTTAAATCTACAAAACTTAACTAAGTTTAATAATTTTATGCTCTTTTTAAATTTCGATCCATTTCCCACAAGGCATAAACTATCTTGCAAAATTTTACAAGAAACCTTCAATTTTTTAATTTCAAATTAGTTTGGTATGAGAACTTGGTTGTTTTGAAGGCTTGAAAAAATTTGCAAGTGTTTTCTTGAATGATTACAAGGTACAAATTGAGAAGAGGAAAAGGAGTGCTTGAAGAACCAAACCCTTAAATTGGTTCAAGGAGGTCACAAACTCCACAAACTCCATTAGTCATGGCACATGAAGAAGGACAAGATTTGATGTTTAAGGATGAGAGAGATTTTAGAAAGTCTTTCTATGATATGTCTGAGATAGTAAAAGTGTTGCAAGGAGAAATTTCAAGTCATCCAAAAGGTAATGGTAGTGATGGGAGAAAGCCTCCACCTCCACCTCCTCCTTCACCTCCATCAACACCTCCATTTTCACCTCCTTCTTCACCTCCATCTCAAATTGATATCTATTGCAAGATTCAAAATATTGATGATGATTCTAAAAAGATCCATCTTGCTTCTCTTCGTTTGTAAAGTAAAGCCCTCATTTGGTGGGAGGTCGGAACTCAATAAGATTTGAATAAAAGTAGTAAAATTATATCTTATTGGAATGATTTTATAGCTTCATTAAGAAGGAAATTTTATACATTATCTTACATGAAAAAATAAATTATGGATTGTAAAAATTTTAGATAAGCTAAAGGTCAGAGTGTCCAAAGTTACACACAAGAATTTAGAAGAAGAGATTTAATCTTGGGTGTTGATTTGTCTTCACGAGACACTCTCCTAAAATACATAGGTATATTACATAGTTCTTTGATACATACTATAATTATCTTTATTCCCACCAATATAGATGAAGTATGTGTTCAAGAAACTCATTTAGAATCAAGAGTCAAGAATGTTCCTCAAGTGACTAGCAAGAAACCCTTCAAATATGGAGGCAAAGGAAAGGGGAAGTTTAAAGGAAAAGGAAAAAAGAATGATATTTTCAAGAAAGAGGGAGAAAAACTTACCTATAAATATTCTTCAAAAGAAGGCCATGATGAAGACCATTGTTGGAAATTACATCCGGAAATGAGAACAAGACGTTCAATAATAAGGGGAAACAAAAGCTTGCTGCTACAACTCAACAAGATCTAGTATCTGATTCAGGTGATGAAACTAAAATAACAACCATTGGAATAAAAGGTAAACATTATAATGCAAGTACTAGTTCTTCTAGTAATCCTATTGAGTCTCAAAATGATTTTTTTTCCCAAGAAAAAATCATAATTTTCATTGATGTTGAAAATTACATGTTGTAGATGCATTGCATATGCATTTTTGTGACTGAGGTCACGCCATATAGTTCGATAAAAATCCCCAGTGGGGTGTACATCATAGGCAATTCAAAAATAATTATAGTAAATACAATAATTTAGGTCGGATATATCATGACCATGGTAAAAAACTGTCAAAATCAGATATGTTGGTCTTCAAAATCAAGATGATCCATGAAAGGGTGATGATAGTAGTTGTGATATTTTGTATCTCTCTGCTCATCTATGTGCTAGAGCCCCCTATGCAGGATCGCTACCTCCTTGGAAATATCGTCGGAAATGCAGTCGTATTCCCTGTAAATGTGTGAACATGAGATGGATGAGAATTGAGCTTCCAAGTGCCAAAGATATTCCAAAATAGCCTGAAGTGTGTGTACGTGACATGATGCAGTTTTATTAATCCAGTTAATGATGTTTTTTGAATCTTCAAAGACTTGTAGATGGTGGATATCTTGCTCTAATGCAAATTGAAGAATGTGTCGAAGTGTAATTAGTTCAGCATAATTATTCATGCCAGGACCCAACCCCATCTTGATTTTATAAAAGTGTTTATGGGTAATATGAAGGAGAGCTCCACCCTCACATCCAATAGGTTGGGATGACCATCAAAGTAAGCCCATGGAATGTCTAGTTAATAACTTTGGGGATGACGGTTCAGGGTGGCCGAGGAGGGTCGTCTTCTGGGATGCTGGAATAGATGGTTATAATGTTTAAAGAGATCGATTGCCAGTTGGGGATATGGTCCTGGAATATTGAGCCATTTCTAGCCAACTATATTCCCCAACAAATGAGAAGATGAATGTTCCTAGATTTATGCAGGGAGACAAAGTTCCACTAGAGTTTCCAAGACTCCCCTATGTTCAGTCCATGCCACTACAGATTGATGCCTAGATCAGATAGGATGGAAATCCAGAGAGCATTGGTGGAGCGAAATTGGATGAACAGGTGATCAATTGATTTAGATTCATTTCGACAGAGAGTGCACCAAGAGGGACTGTGTATGGATCGTTTGTGCAGATTTTCCATGGTGGGAGAAATGTAGTTGAGAGTGCAATGGAGTCTCAAAATGATAAATAAAGAAGTGATTTTTTTCATATCAGGGTCATTACAAAACATACCAAAGTTGATACATTGTTTGATAGTGGATCCCAAGTCAATCTTATCTCTAAAGTAATTGTCAAGGAACTAAATATAGAAACTACACCTCATACTAAACCTTACCATTTGGGATGGTCTTGTGATGATGCCAAATTATAAGTGACAAGAAAGTATAAACTCAAATTTTCCATCAATTCTAACTTTATAGATGAGGTGCAGCTTGATGTTGTACCACTTGATATTTGTGGAATTTTTTTAGGGAGTCCATACTTGTATGAATGAAAATCCATATTCTATCTTCATAAGAAAAAATAACATATTTTTAAACATGTAGTTGAGTTTATTGTTAGAGCACATCACAAGTACATGAACTTATCTCGTGTTACTGTTAGTCAGATAAAAAGGCTTGTAAATCCTAGTAAGAATTGTGTGTTGTTGATGATTAAGGCAAAATATATTGTTGAATTTGAAGCTTTCATAGGATGTGATTCTAAACTCAAGCATGAATTGGTTGAATTTTTAACACATGAGAATATTTTTTGGGAACCTTAAGGGTTTCCTCCTAAAATAGGATTCCAACATGAGATTCATTTGCGATAGGATGCACCACTTCCAAATATTGGCATGTATAGAATGTTAGTTTTTTAGAATGCATAAATCAAGAAGAAAATTCAAGAGATTCTTGACAAAGGGGTCATCAGGCCTAACACATATCCTTGTGGGTCTCATATTGTCTTGTTTCCAAAGAAATATGGTGCATGGTGCATGTGTGTGGATTTTAGAACTTTGAATAAAATCACGTTAAAAAATCGTTCTCCTCTTCCACGCATTCATGATTTGCTAGATAAGTTAAATAAAGGTTTTTACTTTAATAATTTAGATTTTGGAAGTGTTTATCATTAGATAAATATTTGAAGAGATTTAATCAACTCATAAAATATACCAGAGACATAGAACTGGCAGAAAAGGCCACAGCCTTGTTGTACTCCTCATACTCTCATTATTAAAACAATGATATAATACAGATATAAATACAAGAGGAGAATGTGTCTCAAGATAGTGTGTCTATCTTGGACACTTTGGTTGAGAGAATATCTCAACCATACACCAATCTAGGAGCCTAGTTAGGTGGAGAGAATCTTTAGGCATAAAGTGACTCCTAATTGAGAGGAACAAAATTAATCTAGAAAATTAGGCATGAATTCCTAATTTTAAATATTTAATAAATTTAATTAAATTTGGATTTATAATTTTTTATGAGAGTGAAGCTAACAATATTTTTGAAGATGATATTTGGAAAAATTATTTCAAGACAAAGCAAGGTTTGTTTTAATGTTTATTTATGTCGTTTGGGATTTGCAATGCACCTGCTACAATCATGAGAGTTATGAATGATATGTTGAGGCCATTCCTCGATGATTTTATCATAGTATACTTGGATGATATTATGATTTTAATCAAGACACGTGAAAATAATGTCAAGCATGTGAAACAAGTTTTAGATTTATTGAAAAAGGAGAAATTGTATTTGAACATGCCTAAGTGTGAATTTGGGAAAACCTATTTGGTTTATTTGGGACATATTGTAGGAGGGGGTGAATTGAAGATTGATCCCTTAAAATTTGATGTTATTGTGAATTGGATTAAACCCAACAATGTAACAGAATTTAGGATATTTTTGGGAGCGACCCAATATTGGAAAAAAATGATAGCTAACTTCTCACTCATCGCAACACCATTACATGATTTGACAAGTGTGAAATAGGTCTTTCAATGGGGAGGAAAGCAACATAAATCCTTCAACAATTTGAAAAATAAAATCAATACAACACCAGTTATATCACTTCCATATCTTAAGCATCCATTTGAGATTCAAACCGATGCAAGTGATTATGCTATGGAAGCAGTTTTGATGCATCATGGTCATCCTATGTTATCATTTTGAAACATTTACAAATGCAGTAATTAACTATCCAATTTATGATAAAGAGTTGTATGCTTTGGTACAAAGCATGAAGAAATGGAAGAATTATTTGATGGGTAAATAAAAGATTATATGTATTGACCATCAACCTTTGCAATATTTACAATCGCAAACCAAGGTACAACAAGCTATACATTTCAGGTGGATGGGATTCCTACAACAATTTCATTTGGTAATAAGGTACAAGAAAGGTATATACAAACAAGTTGTTGATATGTTATCAAGGCCTATTGTTAATTATTTTGTCATTCTTAAGCATAACTCAATCATGCATGAAAGTTACATTGAACAATATACTCAAGATGAATATTTTAAAGATGTTTATGCAACTTTGAGTTAAGGAAATCATGTTGAAGAGTTGGATTATCATGTTCATAAAAAGTTGTTGTATCATCTTGGCAAGTTATGTATTCCACGGGGTGAAAGAGTCAATGTCATAAGGGAAGCCCATACTTCTCTTATTGTTGTTCACTTTGACGTATGCAAAACAATTTCTCAAATTTAGAGGTGTTATTACTGGCCTCGCATGAAATAAATTGTTTCAAGATATGTAAAAGGATGTTCTATGTGTGTTACTAACAAGCCTAGAAATAGGAAATCAGGTTTGTACACTCAAATTCTTATTCCTTCTCGTCCTTGGTAAATTATTTCTATGGATTTTGTAGGGGGGCTACCAACTTCTAGGAAAGGTTGTGATTATCTATATGTTTTTATGGATCGTTTTAGAAAAATGTGTGTGTTGAAGCCATGTAAGAAATAGGTTACAGTTGAATAGACCACAAAAACATTCTTCCAAAATGTATGGGTTCACTTTGGGTTTCCCACTTCTATTATTTATGATTGATATTCTCAAATTTTCGGAAAGTTTTGGTCAAGTTTATGGGGACTAATGGACACCAAGTTCAATAATATCACAAAATTTCATCCACAAACAGACAACCAGACAGAATTAGTGAACATAACATTCATGCATCTCCTTCGGGGATATTTTGGTAAGCATCCTAAAATTTTGGATGAGCATTTGCATTACATCCAACATGCCTACAATCATGCCAAGAACTCATCTACGCAAGTATCTCCATTTGAAGCTTGTTTGGGTTATTTTCCAAAGTCTCCTTTGGATTTCATTTTTGGTAAAGATATCGCAGTAGATGGATATAGTGACGTGGAAAAATCAAAGCATTTCATTGAAAAAATTCAGCTAGTGCAAATCAAAGAGTACAAGAGCAGCTAGAGAAAAGAAGACTCAAGTACCAAACAAGACATGGCAAGCATTGGGTTGATCATGATTTCCAAGTGGAAGATCAAGTTTGGTTGTATATTAGAAAGGAAAGACTTCAAAGTGAATGTAAAAATCTCAACCCAATTAGATATGGTCCTTTAAAAACCTTGGAAGAGAATGGTAACAATGTTTTTTTATTAGATTTTCCACCTTATATGCAAATTTATTCTGTTGTGAATTTTGAAAAATTGAGATTGTATGAGCCTCCAATGATTGAAGATCATGAAGAGAATGTTTAGATTTCATCTATATAATATTTTGCTCCTAAATATTTAAATGAGTTGCAAGAAGACTCAATTCTTGACAAGATAATAACGACTTCATGCAGAGGCAATGTGGAGTATCTTCGAGTGTGGATCAAAGGTACCAATCCAAGTAAATCAAGGTGGATTGAGATCGGGAAAGTGAGGGAGTTGTACCTTCAATTACTTGTTGATTAAAAATATACTTTTGGTGGTCCAAAAGCTTCCAGTGGGGAGGAATGATCTAGGGGATCAAAAATATGCTCAAAAATAAAAGTGCTCAAATTCTTCTGAAACTAGTGTGAAATTATAGATCTCATAGTTCTTATTCCAACGATGCTTGAATCACCTCAATCTGACACCGTATGAGAAACTTATCATGTTCTAAATTTTTTGGCAAACAACTTAAAAGTCACAACTTGTAAGGTTGACAGGGCAGGTCATACGATGACCTGGCATTAACACTAGAAGGCAGACTGGGTAGTATGGTTGTCAGAGGACCAATCAGGACATGAAAAGTGGTGAAGCTCGATTGGTTGTGGTGATTGTGGTTGGGCCAACCACAGGCCACCGCGTGGCAGTATGGGAGGTCCCCACGTGGCTCAATTTTATTGGCTAAAATTTTGCTAACAAACCGATCAACCTCAATGGACTTGACCCCACAACCTACGGTAGAAGAGCATGACACTTTACCAATACATCGCACAGTGATTCTTGTTATATAACGTGGGCCAAATATATTTAAATTGTAACAATTGGTATTTTTTGGGGAGGGAGGAGGGGTAGGGCATGTGGCACCCTGCCCGTGCCCCAGCCCACGATCATATAAGGATAACGTGACCTGGAGTGGATGGATGATGGGTGCATGGCCTTTGGCCCACGCCTCAGTCATATTATATACCATACGACTAAACCAAGGGGTAGAGGAACAGGAGCGTAGCTCTATTAGCACGCTTAATGACAATAAATTTCACATTTTTTGCAGAAATGAGAAGAGACTACACAGGGGTTTTTTGGTGTTATGGACAAAATGGAATCATTAGTTTTGTGATTTGATCATTGTATGTTGATGTAATTGGAATTTCGAGCATATAATTTAAAGGGCCAACTTTGGACACTGGACCCAGAGATGTAGCCCAGGAGGGTTGAACTCTGTCATCAAATTGTCGTTTTGTGTTGTTGCATGTTGTCTATTTTTCTTTGTTTATATCTGCAAAACTTAACTAGGTTTCATAATTTTATGTGCTTTGGAAATTTCGATCTGTTTCCCACACGACATAAACTAGCTTGCAAACTTTTACAGTAAACCTTCAATTTTTTAATTTCATATCAGTTGGATTTCAAGTGATCTACAAAACTGTAACCTTTCTGAAATTTGATCTATGTTACATTCACTAGAAGACATTGTGAAGGAATATCATAATCCTATCGCAACTTTCAATATATGTCAAGATAACCTGTAAGATAGCGAAATTGTTAAAGATAATTTACGTCACATGTTTAAGATCGAAGTTTTGAGGGTACATTAGAAAGTTTTGAAAGGCATCAAAAGGGTATAAAATTTATTGGATTAGTTAAATTTGAGTCTATGGAATTAATTTCTAAAATAATTCTAAGTTGAACCCAAATCCATATTTATATTCTTGATATATATATCCCTAAGGACTGAACTAATTCATCTCTTCAAAAACACAAGGAAGGATGAAGGTTGAAATCTAGCAAAATATATATCTCGCTCAAATAAGAATAGAAGTGATCAGCTCTTATATTTGAGAATTGAATACTTTGTGGTGAATTCTAAATCTCCTATGACACGATGTCTTGCAAAATTAATTGTGGAAACATTGTGGAAGAATGCTTACTCTGTAACATAATATGCAAAGTCTTGAGATTTTGAGAGATTAAAAAGGTTGAACTGATTTTATATGCAAAGCACAATTGTGTAACACATGTAACAATAAAGGATTGCAATGAGAATATATTTAAGGATCATCCCTTAGACATAAATGTATGAGGAAGCACAAAATAAGGATGTTGCAGAATTTTCCATATAGTTGAACAATAGTTGAGACATGTATAAGGTTTTGATGACCAGTGATGACCTTGTAGATGAAATACCTAAGACTCGTAACATTGTTGAAATTGGAAGAAATATGATAAGTAGTAGCCATAAGACTTATTTCCTATGCATGTAAGAAGAATGAATCTCAACATGAAGCCGACTTGTATAATTATAAAGCATGAGAAATAAAGGACCTTGCAAAATATCTTTGTGGTTCGATAGCTGAATGTTTGAGGTATCCTTGTTGAAAGAAAATAAAACATGTCAATTGAAGAAATAACAAAAGGATGGATCTTTGCAAGGACCAGAATTTTTGTAGAGGTATGTATAATTTTTATATTAAGTTCACTAGGTCATGGAAATGATCATTCGATAGATAGTAAAAGCATTTGCATAAACATTAGATACCATGACATATAAGAGATTATTTCCATATTATCACGCCAAGTATTTCATTACATGTGAAGACTAGGTCTTGTGATCAATAAATGAAATGGATAAAAGGCATGTCAATAGTATCATTAGGGTTTTGCAGCCAACTCATTAGCATGTTTGTATAGTTTTGCAATTCTTTAATGGCAAGTCTTATGGAAAATATAGGGTTTGAAAACCCTAAAAAAATTTTGAGTTAGGAAACCCTAGAATAGAAACCCTAACTAACCATTTTTCTATAAAAGGAAAAATCTAACTCTTGAGATTGATTGGAATGGAATCATACTAATGTGAGGACAAGATTGATTAAAATATCCAATATTAAGAGGGAGTTTACTCTCTTCAAAAGGATAAGTATTTTATTCCTACTTTTTTTAATTATTACTATTGTTATGCACTTTGCCTTTTGTTCTTTTATAGTCTTCTAACAAAGGTTTCAGGTCAAGACAAGATCTATCTATGCTTGATTAACAAAAGGAATATTTGGAAGAACGCAGAAAAGCATAAAGACAAGAATAAAGAAGCTTGGACTATGCATCAAAGTAAGTTAATGAAATAATTTTACCTATCTCAACTAGAAAGAGGAAGATGTCATATCTTGGATGGATCCAATACTATTTGAAGGGTGGCAGAAAATTTGAAGAAGTTTATGATCAACAAGAGAAGATGACATATCAAGGACAAGATCCTTTGACAGAAATTTGAAGAATTTTGATATCGTTGTACCGACATATAATTGATTAAGTCCAGGAAAATATTAGTTGATAGTATTGATATTGATAGATGATTGGAAGCTGATATAATTTCTTGGAATAGCGTGAAAGCATAATTCTGTTACAAAGGAAGAATATGTGAAGACTTGTGCAATCAGTTGTGATGAAGTTCAGCTCCATAAGATGTTTGAAGAATTATTCGATGACATGTTAGAGTTATGTGAAGATTTCCAAAGGTCCAGGAAGGTCAAATTTCTTTATGATATGATGCAAGATAGGATCCCAACATCTAGAGAAGATCTCCACGTAATAACATGTAGTTGATGCTTTGATGAGTATTTTTTAGACAGGTTTAGACTTGTGGTTATGGTTGAGAGGGAGTGATGGTGGACACCATATCCTCCATGTATCATGCCTTATGGCTAGGACTGACAACTATAATCCTAGTGAAGGCACTGGTAGGGAGAATGGTGGATTGGATAAGCATATGGGACAGATACTCCTTGAGAAATGGTATCCAAGATAAGAGTAGTCTTGATGTTGAATTTTCTTAGGGCTATATTGTTCCTTGATTTAGATAATTGCATTTCTCCATTTGCATATTAAATTCAGCCCACAACTCATAACATTATTCAAATTTACCACATTATTCATAAACATATGCAATTATATAGAAATAACAATGTCATCATCAATGCAGCAGAACATAAAGGAACAATACAAGAAAAGCATTCGCACATTGAGCACTAAGATCGGTCGGATATTAGGGAAAACCCCACGGAAATCCCTTTAAAATTATTCTTATTTTTATATTGTCATTGAATGATTAAACAAAATAGAGTACAATGATCCATATCTTTAACCATAATCCTGTCCAAAAAAATTAACTAAACAACATCCATGAGATGAACCCAAGAATGCTAATAATGAAAACCTTGATTCAGAAGCATGTGGTCAACTATCATTGTCTGCGGTCAACTTCCGAACTATGCAGTCAACTAATGAAACCTTCGATCAACTGTAAAACTTAAACCCTAGCTTCCAACAACATGTAGAGAGTGATGTGTGTGCGGTTGAAACCCTCCAACCGCATGCATGTGTCCGTGTGCTTGCAGTTACAACTGAAATTTGTTTGAAGCATATTGCTTGCAGCGAGAAACCAAAACCATAAACACATGTGCGAGCTTTTGACCCTGTAATATCAGACTTGTAGAAACCAATCTCCGTGACCCAACCTCAGAATTGTGCAAGCCAAATCAAGGAAAGAAGAATGATCGTGCTGATGATATCCAAATGAGGGTCACTTGACTTGTATTTATAGCCATCCATGGGTGACCAATTTCTCTTTTGGGTCGACCTATCCTTTTATGCACATGTGGGCTTTAATTCAAAAATACACTTTCCCTTTTCCAAATTGAGTGCTTCAATAGTCAAAATTGGTGCTCTCAAAATGAAGAATCTAGTCCCATGATTGGAATTTGTCACTAAGCTGCCAAAATGATACTCCATCTAAGCTACCTAAAGAAATTCCAACTGCATCACATAATCATCACAAGTATCCTATCATCAAATCATGTCTTATCTCAAGTATCTAGTCATCAAGTATCATCATTTTTCATCTGGGTTCGTCTCTGCCTATTCATTCTTATTTCTTGATTGTCTTTGCTCATATGTTGAACACACTCAAATCTGAAAGAAGAAGAATTTCACATCAAAGGGGAGCCTAATCTACCACCCTCTATCTATTGGGGAGCCACTACCACCACTCAGAATCACTACCAGTGGGGAGCCCAATGCTACCACCTGGGAAACATCAAAGAGATTATCATCAAGGAGCACTACTAAACCTGGAACCACATCGGGGAGCACATCTTAACCCGGACTCCAATGAAAATGAGGAAGGTCCTATTGGACAATCTCACCTCATGTTTGTGATATTTGGGAATGTCTTATGGGACGCTCATAGCCCAATTCATCTCATCAAGCAAAGGCAAGATACAACTTACTAAGCAAGGATCACAACCATCCCATTATGCAATCAATGGGCAAGATTGCACTTGCTATTTGAGGTAAGGATCACAACTATCCTATTATATGTTGATCTTCCCAACAATGACACTTAATAGTCATGTTCTATAACACCTACATCATAATCATCTTGGGTTGTACACCTCCAATAACTCTCTCAACCGATTTTCCAAACGGGTAGTTGTATTGCCAATAAGCCCAACTTGTGGGTATGATGCCAACTGGAGTATACCCTACATAGACCAAGATAGGGGAGAAAAATCTCTAACCCTATGGAGACCACATATGGACATTTAAGGAAAAGGTGAACCACATCCTCAACCTCCTCCTTACATAAAACACATCTTCCAGGACCAATGAAACCAAGATGACAAAATTTATCCCATGTTAATATTTTATTTTGTCATGCCAGCCACGCAAAACATTTGAGCTTATGTGGAATTTTTCGCTTCCATATTTTCGTGAACCACCCTTCCCTAAAAAAGCGGCTGCGTGAGAGACATATACATGTAAGACTTTGCAACCAATATCTTACCACCATCCCATGTGAATTTATCGTCCTTTCGTATCAAAGTGATACCTTCCAGGTGCAAATTTCTCACATACTTATCCCATGACCTAGCCAATTCACCAAATAAACCTAAAAGGGATATAAGCAATTGTAATGATGAGAAATGTGAATCTAATTTAATAAATAAATACCCAAATTATAAAAATTATATAATTTTATTTTATGTCTTGAATATGTTTGCAAAATTTGAATAATATTATTCACATTAATTATCTTACACTAACTCTCTTAACGAAAAACATATGCATATCCTTACTCAACCATAATGACTTGGATACCTGGTAATATGACTTATCTATCACGAAGGACATCGATACATTTCAAGTGGTGTGTCCTCCTAAATATCAAAATTTATCAAAAGAATGGTCTGGTTATGGCTTTTATAAATATACTACAATCTTATTTTGTTAAAAAATTGCAGAGCTAATATTATCAGAGTAAATTCCTTTGTAATTGTAGATAAAACTAAATATCTATGCAATATTGAATTTAAATAAAAATGGCAGTAAAATATATATTTTTGAAAAAATATTGAGATACAACAACTAAGCTTTTAGAAAAGAGATTTTATCTAAACAAAATATTTATGCAATATTGAATTCATGTTAGATTGTCTTGGGTTAGATCATCTATAGTTCCTAGTGGGATATGTTGAAATGCAAATACATGTATAGACATTTATATAAATAAATTTGAAAATATGTTTGTAATTTATTTACAAGTATTATAACTATGTACTTTATTATCCAGCATATTTTGATGGTTAGATTCTATTTTCCCAATATATGTTTTATATTTAGGTTATTTCCTATTTTAATCATATATGTTATATCTCAATCGCAAAGATCATACTCATATATGTAATATTTCAATAGTAGGGATCATACTCGAGTATTACAGTGAGAGATCTTGCTGCGAGAAAGCAAAGTAAATAGAGAAAATTGCAAATATACATAATTTTATCACCAGTAATATGAAATATATTATATGTAGATTGTATTTTTAAAAATATTTATTATTTTATATATATATATATATATATATATATATATATATATATATATATATATATATATATATATATATAAAATAATAAACTAGTACCACTTAGACACAAACCATAATATTTATTATCTTTTGTTTTGTGCTTAACACTTGCTCCACCTCAAAAGGTCTCAGGATGGTAGACAGAAGTATCTCTTTAATTTAGAGTATAATTATGTAGTTGTAAACTTAACATTTCCACATCAACAAATAGTGGAGTAACATAGTTATAATGTCTAGCGTCAAATATTGATGGTCCCTAACTTGACAAGCAGGTGAATGAGTAGTTGCAATAAGAAATAATCACTACCTCTACTATGATACTATGATTTTGTGTTCCAAGTATTCATTCGGATCACATAAGCAAGTCCAAATTTCTTTATCCTTGTACTTGTGGAATGTGGCTAGAGGAGAAATATGTGTTCGTTTTAGTTCGAATGTGAAATCATTGCTCAACAAATACTTTTTAGTGGGAGGATTCTACATGATAGTGGCACTGCTTTGATTTATTGTGGCCAACCAACGAACTCTAGTCTAAATAACTATATTTGATCTCAAAGTGATATTTGTTAATAATAGCCCTCTGCTAAAGGAAATGACTTTGAGAAATGTGGAGATTATTATATGAAATGTAATTAAAATTTATTGGTCTCCATGATTCGAGATTTATAAGTCTAACCTATGATATTAATTTAAGATAATGACAGTAAGCACTACAATATTTCAAGCAATCTATAACCATTAAAATATAATTTGTAAATTTAAGAAATTGTTATAGTAAAATATTTAAAATTGATATAATTATTAATTTAAATTTACTATTTACTAAATGAGTAGTTGTCAAACTTGAAATTAGGTTAATTTTGTCTTAATTTATTGAAACTTCTACATCAACTCGTTGAATGTTGGTGACCCCTAGTTGACTTCCCCATCTATTCCAAGGTATTGTCTTTCCCCTTGGACTACCAAGCTACAATGGGGTTGTATCAAAGATGCTATAACTCTATAAAATTGTGAAATGAAGCTTTCAACTTGATTAGTTTCCCACTCCTTCATAGTCCACAATGACCAAACCATCAACGATATCAACAAAATTTTCATTCTTAACTATAGTCACATTGCCATTTCAACAACCATCCAATAATAGAATGCATAATAAGTGTTTTCCAAATAATTTTGACTTCTCTCACATGTCCCTTTCTTGTAAAATTATGATTTATTAATTATTAAATTTCTTATTGTTGATCACTACACATGTCATTTATATACACATGCACTAGTGATTATCAATTTTACAAATTAGTATTGTTTTATATTTGTACTCTGGTCTTTTAGATCTTTTTCAAGACTCCTATTTTTGTGTTACATAAGTACTTACATGTCCATTTAATTACTAGTTCTCATTACTTTGACTTCTCATTTTTTCTCTCTAAATTCAAATTTTAGTTAAGATTCTCATTATTATAATTTCTACATAATTAAGAGTTCTCTTGAATTCAAATCCTTCAAATTAATAATTAATTTAAATTATACATACACAACTTTTTTACTATGCATTGTTTAGATGTAATTTCATTTATTTATTTCAAGAAAATATTTGAAATGATATTTTTATGAGTTTTAAATTATTTAAAAACAATTGCTTTATTTAACTTTTGTAATTACTAGAATGTTTATCTAAATCTTCTCTCTTATAATGAATACTATTTTTTCTTTAAGATAAATTTAATTTAATTTTATAGTGTAATCCTAGTAGATTTACCCATTGATACAAAGGGTTCCAAGCATATCACACCTTTCAAAAATTACATTATGTAATTCTATGTCATGTGTGCTTTCCCTTCAAGTATCATGATTTTTTTTGGAAAATAGCACAACAATAGAGACAACAATTAACTCTCAATGCTACCCTTGTTGAGATTGCTTAGGAATAAATTTTTCACATTATTTCTTTGCCCTTAACTAATCCTTATGAGTGACTAAATTTGTGATATACCCACATGACATCATGCAAGTTTAAGGTAAAAATAATGCAACTTTTCAACCCATGTTATAGTTGGAGTGCTATAGGTCGACAAGAATGCTACTCCACCCTTCTTAAACTTAATCCCTATGCTTGCATTCATTAATTCATGTCATCAATGTTTTTCATAAATATGTTAATATAATAAAATTACATATTCAAAACAATAATTAATATCATTGATTTTGTTATCAGTCAGAAAAAATGAAACATCATTTTGACAAAGTCCTAGAGGTTCATGTGTCAAAGGAAGGGTTATGGGATTCATTTCTCATTACTTGGTTAATGAAAATTTTTAATTTTTCTTATTTAGCTTACCCTAAGGTCTAAACCCACCCTCATTCAAATCCTCTCATGTCACGTCAATCATAATTTTTTGAAATTTTTCATTTTCCAAGGCTTTAGCATCGAAAGGGTCGTTTTAGCCAAGAAACCACACTTTCGTAGCGAAATACATAGAGAAATTTCACTTTTCGCTACGAAACTGCTAATACATTCACATCGAAAATGCCTAGAAATACACTAGGAATGCTACGAAAGTAAGGTTTCCTGTCTGTCATGTCAAATTAGTTGTTAGGTGTCAAAAAATGATTTGAAAAGGATAAGTTAGATTCCATTCGATTCAGTTAGGGTAAATATCAAGGTACATAGTCAAGGTTGAAGTCATCATCATCATTTTAAGCATGTATGAGTCATCATTATGTTATGAGTGGTCATCGAACTTCAAAATCTTTCCAAATTGAGTCATTTTTCATTCTCCATTCTCTCTTTGCGTGTTATTGAGCTCTGGAGATCTATTTCATTGAGCTCAAGTTGTGACTGGTATTTGCAAAGGTTTGTAGATATCACTAATCAAGCGAGGCAGAGAAGACTTCAAAGAACCATGGATGCAAAAAGGAAGACAAAGACAGGTGGCCACTATCTCAGATATGAGCCATCAGATATGAACTTGATAAATGAAGACCCAATAGCTGTATAATTATTCATAAGGACAAGATTTTTACAGTTTTGTGAAAGACTACAAGGCTGCCATGTATAGGTTTCAGAGAATTTTCTCTAAAATTCAGTGGAACAGCTACTAAAGTGGGGATGTTGAATCTCACTATTACACCAGAGATCATTGCAGCAACAACAAGGATTCCAAGAGGACAAGAAAAATGGTTCAAAGGGTTAAAATTCAACATGGAGGAATGCAAAGAGTTTATCAAGCCAGAAGGCAGTGAAGTTGACCTCACAAATGCAATTCCAAGGAGTTGCATGAAGGACAATTTCTCAAAGCTACTACTCATTATCTAGAAATATTTCACATGTGAAGGAAGATATCATAAAGTATATTCTTACCACTTCAAGCTTCTCCTTCACTTTGTTGGCAATATATCTCTTGATTTCCCTTTCTATTTACACAGAAGTTTAGAAAAAATGGCAGATAAGGTCCAAGCAAAATTTGAGGGAAGTGAAACACCACTTTTTCATCATGGCTTAATAAAATTTTTGGTTTTAGATGAGTTACAAAGACTAGACAGAGATTGGTCTTCATTTTTGTTTGTTAGTGGCTTTGAAATGGATACCCTTACCCCTAAGAGAACTCCTAAACCTAGAGGGATACCATCACCTTTAGGGGCAGAGCAAAGTGAACCAGTCATGATGGAAACATGATAGTTGCAGAGGTTTGATACACCTATTGTTCCACCTGCAAAACAAAATTCAGTAATGATCAAACCTGCAAAACAAGAGCAAGTTGTGAGTAAACAAAGTGGCAAAAGGATAACAAGCGAGCCAAATAGTGGCTAAAGGCAATTTAGAAGACATAATACATGCCATTGATATTGAAGAGACTCTTATAGTCCAGACTGAGGATACAGGTGTAGGTGGACAGAAACTCAAGAAATCTAAATCTGCAAAGAAGCTAGAGTTTGAAGGTGAGGGTGTAGGTTTTATGTTTCAGGCTAGGAAGCCCATGACAAGGCATGCTAGAAAACTTTTGGAGAGTAGCAAAGAAGTTCATCCAGCCACTGACATTGTCCAACCACTACAAGACATTATTGATCTTTCATCACCTACAAAAAAATATACAGTGAGCAAGCCAAAGAAAGGAAAGGAGAAAGTAATTGAAAAAACAGAGTTTGAACTCCTTGAAGAATAGTTGAGGTTAGCTAACCATGAAATTGCAGTTGTGAAGAAGAAGGCAAGGAAACACAATGTCCAAAAGGTGTAGTTTAAAAATATGAAAGAGGTTTGGGAAGAGCAGGTTGACACTATATCAAAGACCCTAGACAATACACAACAGTTAATCAAATGGACTATGCCATTGAGGAAAGAGGTGAAATATGTCAGAAGAATAAATATGCACTTGAAATCTACCAACATGAAGCTAAAGAATCAAGTTAAAGACCTCCAAGAACAGTTAGAACTAATCCATGAGGAGTTGGAGAAGAAGGGCCTAAAAATGACAGTGGTTGAGGAGCCAATAGCTCAACTCATCATAAATTAGGAAGAAACACCTCAAGACTCTTAGTTTGGGCTGGTTTATATTTGATAAGGTAAATGACATGTTGAAAACCAAATTATTACAGCTAGAAGGAACATTTTTGAAGTTAGGCAGAAATCTGGAATTTACATAGTTTTCAACAGTTTCGTAGCATTTCCTAGGTTTGAAGCCAGGAAAATGCTACAAAACCACCTGTAGCCTTATTTTTGCATTTAAAACCACTTTTGGTAACTTTAAAGGGGAGTAAATGATAGGAAGGATGTGTCATAACCTGATGAAGACCATGCAAGAGAAAAGAAGCATAAATTCTGATGGCAAAGGTCATTTTTTGTACGCTACGAAACTGTCATACTTTCGTAGCGTGTTGTTTTGAAGGTTTATGAGCAGGCTTTTGGCCATTTTTGGACAGGTGGACACTTTCAAAGGGTCAAGGGAATTTTCCAGCAGTCATCCAA
This sequence comes from Pinus albicaulis, assembly GCA_034641835.2. NCBI lineage: Eukaryota > Viridiplantae > Streptophyta > Pinopsida > Pinales > Pinaceae > Pinus > Pinus albicaulis. The sequence continues at coordinate 1,522,362,642 of CM076584.1, forward strand.
GATTTGAAGACCATGAAATGAAGACAATCCATTAGCAAAATCATTCGTTGAAGATAAGGACTTGTTTTCCTAAAAGATAGGGTTTGTTTCCAGATTTTGAGGAGGGTAATTAAGACGTCATGTAGTGATGAGTTCTATCACAGCCTATTCGAACATGCGAAGCATTATTTATCAAAGATGTAATTGTTTTAAGAGATAAGGTAGTTGATGTAATAAGTAGCAGTTTGAGTCATATTAGGAAAAGGATTGTTTCATAGTGTAGCTGTCATTTTCTCATTAAAGCACATGTTTTCCTATTACACAAGGTGTCATTAGGAAAATTTCAATGAATCTAGCCAAGAGGCAGATCATCTCTCATTAACAGTCTATTAAAGGGCATATATTCGAATTTGTAAAGGGTTGGATATTTTTTGGCAACACTGCAGCTTTATGTAATTTGATTGTTTTCAATAATACAGAGGACTTCTTCTTGACCAACCTGAGATTCTCATGGAGTTTTTAGTGCTTATTTGATCTATATTTTCTATGTGTATCGTTTGCAGTGATTTTCATCTTTAATACTCAGAATTCATAGGTGTATGCTCTGACTTCCTTTATTGATGAAAAGGTTGTGTTATTTCATGTTTTATGTGTGATTTACCTCTACTAAAAACTCTTACCTGCCTCAGCTTCCATGTCAAGAGAACTTACCATTGAACCAATGAATTTGTTGACTCCATAAGCCCAATGATTGCAGACTTGTACTCTTTTCAACCTACACACATCACAATCAAGTTATTTTCCAAGTAGAGTTAGCCATCTAATTTCATCATTATCAAATATCATTAACCCCTTTGAGAGAACCCTCTCAAACTGAAGAGGCTAAGCTTCAGTTACAAGTTGGTTTGAAATAGTTACATGAAGTGGTCTGATTAGAAGCCAATCAAGTGCAATTTTTTGATAACAAATTCCAAATAGAATCCAATATTTATTATCAATTTCACATCAATGCACTCTTATGGTTCTTGTCATACTTACACTATTATTAGTAATAAATGTAATTAAATATGTCCAAATATCATAATTTTCATCAAGGAATAACATTATGATCATCTATTTCGTCTTATTAATGTGTAACATGTTGTCATAACAATACATAAATAATATACCATCAATAAACATTTAATATACTCATCCATATCATGAAAAGTTAGGTATCATCGCAAGGTAATAGTAATGTAAATTTGAGTCATCAATATATTGATTATGTTTTTCAAGCTTCTATGGTTGTTAATTGAAGAAACGCAATTCAGATTATCCACAGTATCAACAAAACTTGGTCGAAGTTTTGAATCCCAATGGGGATCCATCTTCAAGTCCTGAAGATGGATCCCCATTGGGATTCAAAACTTCGACCAAGTTTTGTTGATATTGTGGATAATCTGAATTGTGTTTCTTCAATATATTGATACCCTCAAATAATAAGTAGACATGACATAGAAGTTAATTAAGAGGAGTGGCACTACCTACACCCCCTCATAAAACAAACCTTGTCTTGAAGTTTTATAATGGATAAGGAAATTGTCAATGCATGTCAGCTACATTCTCCCATGTCAAAGAGCTAGGACTATAACTATATATTTGAACCTTTTATTGATCGACTTAATGATATTGAATTATTGAGTGCATTGGCCCAATATGTGGATTGGTTTGGTGATCAAATTCCCCTCATTTGATATCTGCAAATGGCTTATGTAAAAAACATGTGAAGGGTGAGAAATATAATGATATAAAGGAGACATAAAAAAACAGTATGCACTCATTATAAAGATGTAGATAATGCAAGACCATATGCAATTGGTATATTTTTCTCTAATCTCTCAAAAGGTACCACAAAATAAGTTGATATCTTTACTCCCTTCCCAAATTTAGTTAAACCCTTTTGCAATATAATTCACAAAAATACATTTTCCCCAACTTTATAATTTCTATCATTTCTATGTGCATCTACATAACTTTTTGTGTGTCGTGTCTTTTATTTAGTCTTATTTTAATCATTTTCATTTTCTCTTCCATTTCTTGAATTGCTTCTAGATATTCTAAAACTTTGTACTCAAGTCTATCCCAACTCACAGGTGTTCTACATCATCTTCATATAATAATTCATATGGTATCATATTTATAGAAATTTGGTAATTGTTGTTATATGTAAACTTCATAAGTGGTATAACCTCCTCCTAATGGTTTTATTGATCCATAATTTACATTCTTAATATCTCCTCTAAAATTTGATTGGTTCATTCAATCTGTCTATTTGTTTCTAGATGATAATTAATACTAAAATTTAGTTGTATTCACAATTTTTTTGAAAACTTATCCAAAACCTTCTTGTAAACATTGCTCCTTTGTGTGAAATTACTTTTTTCATAACCCCATGTAGCATTATTATTTCATGAATGAATACTCTAGCAATATCTATGGTTTGATATGTATCTTTACCAGAATAAAATGTGCACCTTTTTGTCCAAGTGCCTATGACAATAAATCATGTCTCTTTGATGTCATTGGTAATCCAACTATAAAATCCATGGAAATAACCTCCCACTTTTATTCTAGTATTGCATGTGGTTGTAAAAATCTAACTTGATGTTGATATTTTGATTTTACTAGATGATGTTCCATACATCTTGCAACAAAATTTACTGTCTTGTTTCATTCCCTTCCAAAATAATAATGTTTGATATTTATATTCATTTTTTTGGCTTGTGGGTAAGCCATATATATTGCTTTATGAGCTTCTTTAAAGATAAATTTATGCATCTCTTCATTTGTTGACACATATATTCTTCCATGAAATCGTACCAAACCATCATCATCTAATACATATTTTGGAATTCTCATTTTGTGATTCTTAATTTCTTATATGACTTCCTTATATTATTCATCTTCTAGCTGAAATTTTGGTATCTTTTCTCTAAAATTAGTCTTTAATTGTATAACTGAAAATATACGTGGGTTGTGACTTAAGGCATTTGCAAATTTATTAATTTTTCACTTTATATAAATTATTTCAAAATCATACTTAATAATTATATTCATGTTCTCTATTTAGTGTTCAATTTACTTAGAGTAAAAATATGTTGTAATCCATGATGATCAGTCTTTAATTCAAATTTGTGTTCAATTAAATAGTGTCCATAAATGCCCCATTAATCAAATTCATAAATAAATCTCGAGCATTGGATAGCCCAAAAGGTAATACCGCAAACTCATACTTTCCAAACCTTGTTTTGAAAGCAATTTTTGGTATGTCTTCTTCTTTAATTCTTAATTGATGATATCATGATCTTAAATCTATTTTTGAAAATATTTTCGCTCCCTTCACTTAGTCAAAAAAATCATTGATTCTACAAAAGGGATATTGATTCTTAATCATTTCCTTATCCAATTTTCAGTAATCAATGCAAATTTTCCAAGAACCATCATCCTTCTTTGTTATGCCGATAAGAGTTATATACTGAGGTTTTTTGTGGTGACACTGTTGAGATTCATCATCCTCGACACAATCTTCAACACGTGTCCCACTTTGTCAGTGTCTGCAATCCTAACATAACATGAAATGTTGTTGCTTCTTCTTCTTACATAGTGATCACACACAACAACAAAACAACATCTCATGAAACACCAAGGATATCTTATGTACGGCTAGATACTCATTCATGATTTGTATGATTAACCTTTACTATTATGTATTAGATATATTGTGTTTATGTATATTTTCCATCAATAAGGGCAAGGTGCTTACATAGATTAGAACGGACACTCAAACTGATTTTCCTATTGCTTTAATGGCGAAATTTTTGTTAATCACCTCTTTCTTGAATTTTTTGGGTTGAATCTGAAAAGGAGAAACACAAAACCTTAAATGCAACATTGTGTTTTTTTAATGTCATTGATTATGTTAGAAATATTTAAAGAAACAAATAATTTCATGTGTACGTTTATTTTATTAGTTGCGACTATGAATCTTATCATGAATTCTTAAGGGAATTTTGAAATTTTCTTTGATAGAGCAAGAAATTGTTCTAAAACGTTAGGGAAAGTTCTATCTAATGATATTGTGTGTTTTATTTTGATAAATTTCTCATAGGTTTCACTATTAGCCCTCGATCATGTGATCAACCCTCACATAGGATCAATCTTTATGGAATCATCTGCTTCACCCACAATTTAATATTACTGGCATCAATAATCTATACATGTTTATAGAGTACTTTTCATATCATGGGTTACTATGGTTTCTGTTCATCTTAAATGTCCGCTTACAAGGCAAGCCTCAATCTTTACAGAATATGTTACTGCAAGGAGTGGATCCCTAATCACCAAGGAAATTGGATTGCAATGGTTCTTTTTATTAGTGCCAGGGAGAGTAACAACAATTATATCAATCTTTTCCTAATTATGCATCTCCTCCTCTCCTTATCAAGCTTATGTTTCTATTGTGTTTTTCTTTGCTGTAGACTAAAAGGAATTTTCAGATAAAACTTTTAAATTTTATGTGATTCGCATTAGAGGTGAGTGGTGGAAATATTAATTGGAAATATAGTAGTTCCAGGTTGAATTTGCATTTAGTGACATTGGCCAAACTGGTTGACTGGTTTGATCCAACCCCAACATTCAACAGGAGTTGCTGCTTATTTTTTTTAACATGTTAACAAAACAAATCTAGGGGAGTGATTGGTGGCACTAGCGTGACAACTTTATGAATAAAACAGAATCTGGTAATGGTTCAAAAGAGTAATTGAAAATATATGTATCTTATGGACCAACTCTTCCACATTTTTTCTTGCTTGAGGAAGGGTAGAGACCTAATATGGGAATCAATGTGGTAGTAGGGGAGTTGTATTATTTATTGAACCCCGTGACATTTGCAGTTTGATGCCTTCAACTACTTTCTGAGAGTAGAATTATGAAGTTGGCCATAATTAAGGGATCTCATCCTAAATAAAAAATTGCCTTCTTGGATAAATATTTGGGTCAGCCATACATAAGTTATAAACAATTTTTTAAGGTTTCAAATTTTGGCCCTAATATAATTTTAGGGAGTGAGTATAAATTGACAATAAAAGATGAATAATACACCCATGTAAAGATTGAAAGGTGCATCATCAATCTCTTGTAGGAGATGAAGGATATTAGAATTTGATTAGAATGATGATAGTCATGAGTGGAAAACTGTTACAATTACCGAAGTGTTTCTCTCTATGTTTTTTGTCGCTATACAATCAACAAATATTTCAAGACATATGGATTTCATACAATTTTTCATATCTTGTCAGCCTCAAGTAATCATGTATTGATATTACCTAGAAGATCAAATGACCATAAAAAGAAAAGGTATAAAGCAACCACAAGCAAAAACAAGTTCTGATTTTATTGGTTTTGACGAGCACTTCCCTTTTTCCCCATGTCGGTTCCACCTTGATTATTTCCCATCAGAGGAATACTCAAATGACAATCATGATTATATTCTCATTGAGCCTACTTACTCATGATCTCTCCACCATATGCCACCCCAAATGGATCCTCCTTCCCTCCATTGTTCCTCGTGTCATTTCCAGAGAAATGAGAGGCATTTTAACTAGTGTTTACTCATGCGGAAATAAAACAGCCCCTCAACTACAATTCTCTATTGTCAATTCTCTTAAATGTCCCCCTAACCTATTCTTATTAGTTCGTCAATTTCTTGCAAATTTTCCCTATATCTCCTACTTAGAGCATTCAATTTGATTCATATTGAAGATGCAATTTTTAGTTAGATATTATTTTAACAATGGGTATGGGCATTTAGCATGTATAGGCTTTGGCGATGGCTAGATATCAATGCAACATTTTTAAAAGAGTGCAAAATGCATCTCAACCTGGGAGGTGGATAAATAAAGAAATAACAAAATGACTAGTAATGTTTGAAAAAATATGTGATAGAGGTGGAGATGTTTTTGAGGCAATGAGAAATCATTGAGCAAACAAGTTAATGGCCATCCATTCCATTTAACTTGATGATGGTGATGAAATTGATCTTGAAGAAATAAGAAGGGTTATATTATTTAGGAATAAAAAGAATAAATGACAGAGAAACCATGACCACTACAAGTGTTGTATTGTCAAGTTTGCAGCTCGCCAACCAAGTGTAGTGAATTCAACAATGATTTTTAAAAAATGCAAACCTTGGGTAATCCAAAATGCCCCTCAGTGTATCTAGATCTCGTTAAATCTGAGAAGACTGAACAAAATATTCAGGGCATGAAAATTTTGGTGATTAGGCTAATTCCATTGCACTTGCAGGTATTTTTTCCATCGTTTAGTTGTTACATGGGACTCACCTAAAGTTTGTTATTTTAAATGAATTTTAGTTATAGGGTTCCAAATGATTCACATTAATTTTTGTAATGACCCTTTGTATGTTCAAATCAATTTCACTATATATATCCTAAACCACAGGGATGATTCCTTAGAATTATTTTATGGAGCACTACTACCCTCAATGTTATGTTGTTTCCATTCTAGGCATTAATTCCTACATTGTGCCAAAGCTTCCATGGTTCTGATTTTGTGGAAACCTACAGTTAATTTTCTTTCCATAATCTAGTTGGTTAGGATTGGATTTGTATTTAAATGTTAAACAACTATAGTTGGTCTTTTAACGATTTGGTACTTTAAATATTGATTCCCACATTCAATTGTGGAAGGGAAGCCATTCACTTTTGCTATTATTTGTATGTTTAATCTTAATGAACTATGTCCAAAGAACAAACCACTTGATATGTATAATAATCCATTGTATTTCCTTTGATGTTGATTGGATGGCCCAGTTCATCTAATTTTACAAACCAAGCACCTTAAACACTATAATTATATATGGATTTGATAAAGGAACTTCTAACAACCATTACTCACTATATGATAACATTTTCATATGCCAAAGCAGTCCTATGAAGCATATTCATATCAAGAAATATACAAAGTATGATGCATCAATTCAGATTTGCATACATAATAAGAGTTTCCAAGTTCATTTCTTGATGTTCAAAACTTAATTGTCATTGTTGCAAACCTTAGTCATTTTCCATGTTAACTTCATGTTTTATTTGAGCTCTAGTTGAGAATCTTCTTCACTTAATCAGAAAATAAATAAATAAATAAATTCATAAGATAAATAGGATTATCAATAAGAATTCATGCTTGTATGTTGTTATGAAAGGAGAGGTTCCCATGGACTACTTGGAACAGGGATGGTACACGTGTTATTTCAATAGTGATAACAAGCAAAAGAAAGCACAACACGATTAACCTCAATTCCTATCAAAACACTACCAAAAACACCATGGGAAATTCTTTAAAGTAAGAAAAGTAGATTCATCTCTTGAGTCAAGATGATGTTTGTAATTGTTTGTGTAGTACGTTATTAAGTTATCCTAAGAGAGCCTGTTATCTCAAAAATCCATTTTTAGGTTGTAGGCCTCTATTTCATTTCTACCTGCAGCCAATTTTTGAAACACACCTAGACAACACCCTAATTAATCAAATGTGATAGTCTATAAGGATTATGTGATGGATTCTCAATTGTTTGCATAATTTCTTTGTCTAAATCATTTTCCTTTTCTATTTCCACACCCCTTAGTTCCAAAGTGCCTCCTATACAACCCATGGATTTGATAACTTAGGTAATTTCTAAAGACAATTATCAGTAACAGCAGTAGATAATGGTAACTTTTTTATAAGTAGGAAACACTACCACATTAAAGCATTATCATTATTGATGATTGAGATGGAAAATTTGCTTATCGATTGCATTCCCACAAGCACGGGTCATTAGCTAACCACATTCATTGCGTTGAGAGGCACTCTCTAGCTAGTATGGTAGAGATGTTGCAATGTCTTGTAAGCATTTTGACTTAGTCAAAATAAAATTAAAATAAAAATAAAAAATAACCCTATGTTAAAATAAAAATAACTTCAAACTAAAATAAATAAATAAATAAAATTCTACATTGTTATTATTATTTTTATTAATTTTTATTGGGTAGTAAAGGTAAATTTGACTTGGTCAAGTTACCGGTGGTTTTCGAGCTACAGGTTTATGATAAACCATGGTATTGACCCATGATATTCATGTAAAAGATAACCAATTTAAAGAGGGAAATTAAACCAACCTAGATCCATCTTAACTTCAGATCTACTAAGTGCCGAGAGGAATCAAATACCTTGAGATGCAACATCTTCTCAACCAAAATAAATACTCAAATCCAATCTTTATGGATATGACTGAATTTAATTGAGAAAAACTTGAGCACTTCAAATTAAGAAAAATGCTTGTAAGACTCCAATTTCACTTTTTCTTTTTTTTTACAAAATTTTGTATTACTTACTCTGCAGCGTTCAACATCACCTACAGTTTCTTCTTCATGTTTTAAAGCTAACAACTCTTGAAATAAGCCAAAAATTATTGAACCTTCACTTCTAACAAATTATGTTTATGTTTACCTTTCATCGTCCATTGAGAACTTCCTGGAGGACCTATTCTCTTAAATTAAAATTACTTAAATAACTTAACCAGAATGTAATCATAATGTTCAGTGTTTTTATGTTCTTTAGAAGATAAGCACTAACCGTTCACACTATGATAACATAGGCATAGGAAAATGGAAATAAAAAATATGTATGAATTTTAGTTACTTGTCTTATTTATTGATGCAAGGAAGACAAGACTTCAAGTCATAATTTGTATTTTTTTAATAAATTTGTGTAGCTATAGCAATGGAAGTAGAAGTAAAGGATTTTTAATGGAGAATGCATGCTCAGAAGTTCCAATAAGCAATGTTCCAGTAAGCTTAGTTTGGTCTTCTCCAATCACCTTCCAAGGTGTATATGTCATTCATGGCATCCTCTTCCTCACCAAGAACCATGAGATTATAGGAACTTCTTCATGCCTATTAACATTCACCAAGAGCCTTCTACCATGTAATTTTTTCAAACCATGCTACCCTACCTTTCGACCTGTAACAATAGTTTTTAAAATAAACAGCCTCTTTTTTATAACAACCATAGGCCACCTATGGTCTACAATGATTATCCTCCCTCTTAGTGCCAAATGTTCTCTCATGTTGACATCAAGACTATCCTAATTTCACAAGCACCATCAAGGTCACTAACTAGGAAGCCCTTCACTAACTTTGTGGTATACAAAATTGTTGAAAATTTGTGTTTCCAAGTTAATAATAACTATATGGCTAATATTGTAATCTAATACTTAGTTCCCTCCATTTTTACTTTGTTTATTTTCAATCCCAATATAAAAATATTTTCAGTTTCCCAAATTTCCTATTGATTTCCTTAATTGATCTTCCCTAGTTGTCATCCTACATATTATGGCCCCTTGTCACACTGGACCTTTGAAGGGATACCCTACTTTTGATTCTGTTCGATCAGTCTATCCCCGACCTCCAGTGAGACATTATAAACCCTTATATTTGAAATGTATTGTGTGTGTGTGTGTGTGTATATATATATATATATATATATATATTCGAAGAGTAAAAAAACCCCAAAACAATATCGGTGTGCCCTTGCACCTCTTGGTACAAATGCTATTGAATATCATTTCTTATCCCCATGTTCATATGCTTGGTGGAATAATTCCCAAGTCTAGAATATTTTGTATTTGCACTTGTAATTCTTTTAATGTTGGTGTCATCGTACAATAGGGGGCCCTTGCAATGAGTTTTTTTCTTGGTTTGAGATCATTTGTGAACACCAATTTTATTTTAGGTGGTAATCCAACTAATGCTTCTGAAAATACATTCTTAAATTCTGATAGTGTAGGGTATTTTTTCCAAATCTTCAAAATCCTTCTTTTCATTCAAGGATGTTATAACATAAATCTTACATCAATTTTGGATACTTCTTATTAATTGTATTTTTGTTATGAATATTAATAATACTCCCTTATTCTTCCCAACTAAATTTCTTGTGTGTCCTTCATCATCTATAAAATATAATATTTTATATTTTAAAATCCAAAACTACTTCATGGTTTTCTAACCAATCCATTCCAATAACTATATTATAAGATCGTAAAATTTTCACACCTAGAGATACTCCAGTTACATAGAGATCTAAATCTATGTTGCAATCTTTTACTAACCATTTTACATTTTGTTTCATACTCAATGCCATTTCCACTTGAATAAATGCTTTATGTTCTACCACTTCTATTTTTAATCTTGATAATGCATTACGAGAAATAAAACTTTCAGTAGCTCCTGGACCTATTTAAATTAAAAAGTTATGGTTGTCAATCTTACATGTAGTTACCAACACTATAGATTGATATTTTTCCTAGTGGTTGTTCATCGTTACATGAATTTTATGGCCTTACCAAATGTCTAGCTATTGTATAGCTCTACTCTCTACTAGATCCCCATTGTACCTTAGGACAATCTATATATAAATGTGGTCCTCCACAAGTCCAATATCCCCTCTTAAGCGGCTTACTCCTACTACCAAACTGAGTAGAAGTTGGTCTAGAACTTTGTTATGTAGATCGTGATTGTTGTACTAGATGGAATTTCTATATTGGTGGATGATAAGGTGGTATATGATTACCTATCAATTTTCTCTATGTACTAGTAATTGGTCATCTCTTCACATCTCTATGAACTACAGTAGTCCTACTAGCTATATGAGATGGCATTGATCTCTAAACTCTCAAACCTTTAGGCCTTGATGACCTATATTATCCGTTGCTCATAATCTCTTATTTTGTTATTATAGCCCTATGAACTACCTTATGAAAAGTATGAGGCATTAAAATTTCCACCTTTGCTCTAATGTTGTAGTTAAACCTATACACAAACTTGTTAACTCACATTTTTTCAGTGTTCATATGTCGAGCATATCCTAGTAGTTCCATGCATCACGCCTCATATTCAGGCACATATGTTTCCCTATATCAAATAATTAAATTCATTTAGTTGTCTTTGAATTTATGATTCAAACAAATAGCATTCTAAAAAATGATCCTCAAATAGTTCCCAATATATCTCAAAAATGTCTATCCCCAATTGTGATAGAAGTGTCTTCCACCACAATAAGGCACTTCCCTTCATTTGGAAGTAGCACATATGTAACTTAAGGTTAGATGTGTAGTCCCTCAAGGTAAAACACATGACCATGTTTTCTATCCAAATCTCAGTTGCATGTCCATAAGTATATCCCCTAAATTTTAGAAACTTGACATTTTCTAACATTTTGTGCATGTGCCTATCGGCAAGATTTTGAGATGCTTCAGTGTGTGTAGATACACCTTCTTCCTCTCTCTCTAATATGTTCATTAGCACATCAAATGTCCTCTAAAATGATTGCATCATGTTTATAACTTTTCTCATAGACACGTGCTCTTGTTCTTGAACACAATCCTCTTTCCTAGATATAGAGCTCATAGGTGTAGGATATGGTCGAGGTGGATACCTTGTCCCCTAATAGTCCTACCCCTACCTCTTTTTCTCTTCTATCTGTATTAACTATCAGAAAAAATAATTTCACATTCAAGTTTTTCAATATTAAACAATCACATTACTACAAAAAAAAATGTAAGCATAATAGATCCATATTCCTAGTTAATCGAACCTTACTCTTAAACCATATGTAATAACCATCTAATTTGTAATAGTTTTGTAATGACCATCATATTAATACTAAAGAACCATTTTTTTAAAATACTACATTAACACAAGTGTAAGAAATTAATTCCATTTTAACCAAACATTTGTTATATAATAAATCCTTGAAATCACAATTCATAATTAGTTTTACTAAAATTGATTATGTTTTACTATACATAATCATAATTGCACAATACTATTATACATTATAATTATTTAAGTTTGGTCTATCTTACACATGTTTGCAATATTTAAATAGCATTCTTCATATTAACTCTTTTGCACTAACTCTTTTTACCAGAAACGTAAGTTACATACCTGCTCAACCATAATGATGTGGATACTTGGTATTATGACTTATGTATACTAAATGACATCAACATGTGTCAAGTTGTGTGTCCCTCCTAAATATCAAAATGTATCCACTGATAGGCTATAGGAACACTTTGGTTATGGTTTTTATCAAGCTACTACAATCTCATTTTAAGAAGCTTAACATGTCTAGTTTTTCTGTGTGTTTTCCCTGTATGTTGGGGGGAAGAAAACGCAAGTACCAGAAATAAAGCATTTCAACAACGTGCATGCTAATAAGAGCCAACTGCTATGCAATTCTAAATTTGAACAATGACACTTATAAATATGGAAAAGTATGGGTGTCATAAGATCCAACAGGTATGCATTTCTAAATTTGAACATGACACTCATAAATATGGAAAAGTATGGGTGTCAGCATCATTATTTATCTGATTGTTGATCCTTCTATGGCAAGTAATATTAAAAGTGTGTGAGTCCATTTTTTTAAATGGAAGGAAGGTAGACATCCAGTCCCTGCAATCCAGAAGGCAACAATTCCAATTCCAAGTTATCATATGGATTGATTTCCATTTTATCTTAAGATATATTTATATTTATAGATATTTATATTTTTTTGTTTGCTAGTTTGTTTGTGACATGTGGGGCTAACCGTCTGAGTAAGATATTACAATTTAGGGGAATTTAAGACATCAAACAATCCAAGGGCATCTGAGAAATTAAAATCACTTGGGTATGCACTCTATTTGGGCAACACCAACCATTAACATGGTTAGATTTATGCCTATGATATTTTGAACCTAGGACCTTAGCATAAGGAGTACCTTAACAATGCACCATCCATCTATAGAATAAATATTAGTTAAATTCTAGTTAAATATTTCCTTTAAGATATTTCTTTCTATTTAAGAATTTCAAAAATGTAATTTTTTCTTTCATTTAGAGATTTTCTAAATATCTTCTCACTAAAATACTAAAAATCATCAATATATTCTGTAAATTATCAATCCAACTTCATTCAATGTTGAAAATACACCTACATTCTGAATTGGTTGCTTCTGCTTCCCTTTTCCAGTTCCCTGTCATTTCCTAAATTGTCCTTTTGCCATGGTTTTGGACTGACAAGCAGACCCCGGCAACTCTTGTAAAATCCATGTAAAACTTTGAAACAATCTTGTATATGGAAAAGTAAAATCAATAACAGAATTTGGGTGAGCTTTGGTTGAGCCCACTACACCCTTATAAGCAGGTGGAGCCTTAGATGTTGCTGCGCAACCAGCATCAGGAATGGTAAGCATATAAAATACAGAGACCATCTTACATAAAAGAATTTGCCAAATTTCTTTGCAGCAAGTTACCCGGCGTCGCTATAGGCCTGCCTTCGTTTCCTCGATTTGCTCTAGAAATTGCATACTGAGAACCTTTCTTACCTTAACCCTATCCGCAAGTGGCACTTTTTTCAACTCTGCTCTGACAGGATTTGTTGGTTTCCAATTTTTTCATTACATTCCATAATGATTGAGCATGTAAGGTACCGGCCTACAGGCTTTTGCAACTATATTTATTATTAGATTTAATGGACAGTCAGGTACGCGCCTCAACATGGCACCGATTGCTGTCCATTATCGTCTTCGTGGCACCCCAATCGGGGGTTGTTAGTCGTCTCTTTGTCTCTTTTTATAATGAGTTGTAAAGGGTGGAGCTCTATATTCCATGCCTGATCAGCTTGACTAATGTCTAACTTTTGGCCTTCATTCTTGCAGCCACAGTTAGCTAAATAATCTACAACTTCATTCCCCCCTCTGCGGACATGAAAGGGAATCATGTGCCCAATGTCCTGTATTACTCGGCCAATCTCCTAAATTAGTCTCGTTATGCGCCAACTTTTACTTTTCTTTTCCTAGGGGGTCCCTTGTTGAATTTTTCACAATACTCCTATAACCATCGCTGAATCACCTTCAACTATAACTCTATGATAGTTTTCCCGAACCGCAATTGACAGTCCTTGTTTAACCGACATTAGTTCAGCTTCATTGTTTGTTGTGAACCCAACCTCCATTTCATATACCCTACACATTGAACCTTGAGATTTATGAAATAAACATCCTATTCCTGCTTGCCCTGGGTTTCCTGTGGAAGCCCCATCATAATTTAGCTTCAAAATTCCCGCTTAGGGAAACTGGAAAATGTCTAGTGGGTTTTTCCTTTGGAGTTTGAATTTCCATAAGGATTTTGCTAGCATTCAGGGTTTTAAATTCAACATTGCGAGGATCTAACCTTCATTCCCAGTCACCATCCAGTCTTCATCAGTCCATTGTTCTGCTAATATTGTCTCCCGGATGTTATCCAAAATCACCTTCCATATCTGGGTTATATCCCTCTCTTCATCTCTAAATATTCGATGATTTCTTTCTTTCCATATTCCCCATATCATAAATCCCATCGACAACCTCCATGCTCAATTCAAGACTTCACCATTTTATGATAGTCTCATTTATAATTGTAATGTCTCTATCAGTTTGTTGAAAGATCGCAACATTGTTTTGCCATAGATTTCCTGCCAGAGAACAAGTGTTAAATAAATGTTCTATACTTTCAGCGTTCTTATTACACATTTTACAGAGTGAGGGGCCCTGCATTCCTTTGTGTTGTAGTTGATCCCAAGTAAGGATCTTATGATGGCTTAGCAGCCGAAGGAAGTGTTCTACTTTAGGGCAGAATTTAGCTCCCCATATTTTTTTCCATATTGGGACTGTCATGTTTTGATGATTGTTGGATTTGATAAAATAGCCTTCTTCTATGGTGAAAATGCCTTTATTTTGATAGCCCCATCTCATAATGTCTTTCCCATTTGTCGAATCCAATTTCCTGGTTTTCATTTCCTTTTCAAAATTGTTCCATTGTAGTGTTTCTGGGGTATTCCTCCATTGCCCTTTCCCCTTCCATTTCAGCCATTGCCCATCCTCCTCTTGACACAAGTAATTGACAACTGATCTTTGGTTGGGTAAATTTGTGAAAAGAAAGATTTCTCCCAGGTCCAAATGGCTAAATAATTTCTCCCTCTGTTTCCAGGAGTCCTCCCAAAAAAGATTCGTCCTCCCTCCTCGAACTTCCCAGAAGCTATTTTGTCATATAAGATCTTTGTTAATCGCATCTAGGTTCCAGATATTCGATCCTTTTGGAGTGGCATCTGCTTTCAATTTCCCTGTAATTGTTGTAGGCATATCATATTTTCTTTCCCATATGAGTTTCCAAAGGTTGGTTCCTCCTTGGAGCCATCGCCACCATAGCTTAGCGCCCATAACCTGATTAAACACATAGGGATCTTGAAGTCCCAAGCCGCCTGCCTTTTTTTTTTTAATGAGCTTTTCCCATGAGAGGAGAGCCTATTTTTGAGTGTCTTGTGCTCCTTTCTAGAGAAATATTTTAAATATTTTCACCATATTGTTACATATTGTTTTCGGCATCGCTCTCCTTGACAGCTAATATATGGGGATGGCTTGAAGGACGGATCGAAACAGGATAGCCTGACTGGGGGAATTTAGCGTTCGAAGAGCCCAATTCTGTAGGCGCTTCTGGAGGCTAGTAAGGAGATCCTTCCATCCTGCTACCCTGACAGAGGAGAGGTTGAGCGGAAAGCCCAAATACTTCATTGGGAAAGTTCCAAGCTTAAAACCCAAATATCTGGCTAGGAATCATTGAGTAGCATTGTTGGCATTAAAGAAATAGACATTTGATTTGTCATTATTCATTAGAGTTCCTAAAGCTTCCATAAAAACTTTGAGGATTTCCAAAATGGCTTTTGCTTCCCTTAGTGAGGTTTGACAGAATAGCATAATATCATCTACAAACTGCTGGTGCGAGAAGGTGTGATCTGATCCCCATAAGTTCAAGCCTTTTAGTTTTCCTGCTGCTATTTGTGATTTGATGAGATGGCCTAGACCTTCACCTGCTATAATGAACAGAAATGGTGATATAGGTTCTCCTTGACGCAGTCCTCTAGAGGCATTAAAGGGTTGAGAGGGGGCACCATTAAGTAAAATTGAAAATTTTGGGGAGGAAATATACGACGTCAACCATTGTATCTATCTTTGATCAAAACCAAAAGTGGATAAAATTGCCTTTAGGTAAGACCAACTTAGACGATCATAAGCTTTTGAAAGATCAATTTGATCAACATACATTTAACCTTTAGAGTACAGAGAGAATGCATTGCTTCTTGAACTATGATCCCATCCAGAATTTGTCTTCCTTTCACAAATCATGTTTGTTTAGGGGATATGATATTAAGGAGGATTGGTTTTAATCGGTTGACCATGATCGTTGAGAGAATCTTGTAGATTACATTGCATAATGCAATAGGTTTGAAACCCACAGGAGTAACAGTATTATCTTGCTTAGGGATGAGTGAGATAAGAGTTGAATTTAGTGTTGGGTACACATATCTTGAGCGTCGAGATTCCTCAACCATCTCCCAAATATCCTTTCCCATAAAAGACCAAGTTGCTTGAAAAAATTCTGTTGTAAAACCATATGGACCCGGAGCCTTGTTTTTTGGTATATTTTTAACCACCTCTTCCAAGGTAATTTCTCTCAGTAAAAAAAGAAGTTATGGAAAATATTTTTGATCTTTATGAAGCTGGAAACCCAACTCAGATCCGCAACACAATTCAAGGCTGGGAAAGAGAGAGCAACCACGATGAAGATGACATCAAACAGCAGGAAGCCACCATGGACTTCCTATTGGACCCCGGGAATACAAGAGGAAGGTTTTCCCTTTTCCATCAATCATTTCACACCTATTGGATACTTAAACGTGTTTTGGCAAAGGCCATGACTAGCATGCAGGAAACGGAAGGAAACCCAACTATGCTTTCAGTACTGCAACAAATCAAACAGGAAATCCAAGAAAATGGCATGTCTCAATATCATGCTGCGACAAGAATTGGGAGAATTGAACGAAAACTTCAAGAAATGCAACAAGTAGATATGTCGGGTTCTACTGCAAAAGACCCAGCTCCTGTTGACTCTTTTGATGGGTGACATTTGATTTTAACAGATTTTAATGATTTTTGCGGAAATTTTTTATAGCTTTTGGTTAAGTTTTAACTTTTATGGACATAGTAAAGTAGATATAGCGACAAGTAGAAGGAAGAAACAATTCCAATACTGGTTGGCTTTTAATTCACTCAGGTGGCCAACAGACCCGGTTTCCTTCGGGCAGGTTGAGGCCACTAACTGCATCAGTATATTTATAGCAATCTTCTTTTTTGATAAATAGAAAATGAAAATGCTCTACAAAATTTACCAAAAAAAAATGTTGAAAATACACCTACAACAAATCCTTAGCTTGCTTTAAATATTGGAACTCTAATATAAAAATATAGAGTAATTTTAGTTAAAATTTTAGAATAAATACATTTGGAAAATAATACTATCGAGTTAACTATTGAATAACAATGACAAATATGATATAATATATGAAAATATATTCGGATGCCATAATCAAGCTTATATATAGTGGTATCCCAATATATTTTCATGTATATAAGCTCGATTGTGGAATCCCAGTATCTTTTCATATATTATATCATATTTTTCATTGTTATCTAATAGTTAATTGGATAGTATTCTTTTCTAAATGAATTTACTCTAAATTTTTAAATGAAATTATTCTATATGTTTATATATTTTTATATTGGAGTTATAGTATTTAAAGCAAGATAAGGCTTTGTTGTAAGTGCTTTTTCAACATTGTATGAAGTTGGATTCAGTAATAAGGAGTGATTTAACAATACACCATGTCACCATTTGTTCTACATCTCATGGGCATCTATAGATATAAATATTAATCGAATTATAGTTAAGTGCTTATTTTAATATATTTCTTCCCATTTAAGAATTTAAAAAATGGTTTTTTTCCCGGTTAAAAATTTTCTAAATATCTCCTTACTAAAACAATAAAAATCATTAATACCTTCAATAAATTATTGAATCCAACTTTATTCAATGTTGAAATTGCACCTATAACAAAGCCTTACCTTGCTTTAAATATTAGAACTCCAATATAAAAATATAAAGTACTTTAATTTTAAAATATAGAGTAAATTCATTTGGAAAATAATACTATCTAATTAACTATTAAATAACAATGGAGTAGAAAAGATATTGGGATACCACAATCGAGCTTTTAGGAAAAAGATCTTATACAAACTAAGAAATATTGAATTCATCTTAGGTCGTCTTGGGTTTGGTCATGTATAGTTCCTATTAGGGTATGCTAGAAGGCAAGGACATGTTTAGATATTTATAGAAAAGTATTTGAAAAAGAAAATGTATTTCATTTACAAGTATTACATTGCATAGTTGTGTACCTTTTTATCCACTATTAGAACGCTTTGTGATGTGAGGGCCATCCCAGATCCGGGTAATGTGAGGGCCATCCCACCCCATGGTGCATGATGACACACTGCATGAAGGATCGATGGCGCCACAGCAAGCTTGTCGCACCTAGTTGCAGCAGCAAGCAGTTAATGCATTTAATGGAGCAGGTACAAGCCAGTTGGGGGCTCGATCGAAGAGGCACCGCCTATAAATATTGATGCCAAGCTCTCCTCTAGATTCATTCTCAGATTTTCCAGCAAAGCACTGTCAAATTCCTTCCCCATCGTCTGTTGTTTTCTCTGTAGTTTTGTGCTCTCACTACCATGGCACCCAGGAAGAGACAGAAGCCTTGCAGAGGCAGCACCAAAGGAGCCCTGCCAGTTAGACTAACCAGAGCCTCTGCAGACCATTACTATTAGTCCATTGTTGAACCTGACTCTATTCTCATCCCTCAACTCGTGCCCTCAACCATTGAAGGCTCCTTGGCTCTCTCTACAACCCCGGCCACCACTGACAGCACCTCGTCTTTCTATACCACGGATGTTTCTCTCGCTCCTTCTGCTCTCATGGCCACACTCATCCCAGATGTTGAGCCATCTAAGCCAACTCCCATAGCTTACATCTTCCGGACTACTGAGCCATCTACGCCGCCTCTAACAAAAATTAAGAGGAAGTATCGAAAATCGACAATTCCCCTCATTGTCACTCCCTCGCCCAAAAAAATTGCACGTCTGCCCATCAAAACCTCCTCCCTATCCATACCCAATATGTGGCACTACGTGCCAAGGGGCAAGCGTAAATGTGATGAATGTGGAGAACCGATGGAGCCAAAGCCACGAGTCTTCATAGAGGAACAAGAGGAAATAGCCCGCATCTATAGGTGTCGATCACTAAGGAGGAACCGCTGGCGCCTGATGAAGAACAACATGATGATGCAGGCAACGAATGAAGGTTTTTGTACCTTATTACATCTCTGGACAGACATGTTATCTATCGTTTTCATAGTTATTTTCAGTACTTTTGATAATGCACTAGGGAATGTAGATGACTCAAGTTTTGAGGGACAAGGGTTGGTTTTACTGCTATGGGTAACCCTTCATTTTGAATTTTTGGACACAACTGAGAGCAGGAATTGGATAAGTTCCTCTGCTCATAACAATGGATTGTAATATATTTTCTTAATTAATAGAATCAGACTAGCTTACAAAAAAACAAAAATATTATTATTTCCAATAATGATAAGAATTGTTTCTAGTAAACTAGTACCACTAAAACCCAAACCATAATATTTGTTATTTTGTGCTTGACACTTGCACCACCTCAAAACGTCTCGTGATGGCTACCAAATGTATCTCCAAAATTACTTATAAAACATCTTTCCATGTTTAAAGTATAATCAGATAGTTGCAAATTGAATATTTCCTCACAAAAATGGAGTAACACAGTTATCATGGTTAGCTTCATATACCAATGGTTGCAAGGCTTGATTAGTAATACACTAGCAGGAAAATGAATAGTTACAATCTATAATAGAATCACTACATGTGTTATAATTTTGTATTCCAAGTATTCTCCGGGATCACATAAGAAATTCTAAATTTCCTTATGCTCATACTTGTTGAGTGGAATCAAAGGAGAAATATGTGTTCATTCTATTTCATTTGGGAAAACATTGATTACTAAATACTTATTAATGGGAGGATTCTAAAGGATATTAGCAGTGTATTGATTTACTCTGGTCAAGGAATTCTAGTATAAGCATCTATATTTGTTCTCAAATGATAGATATTGATAATCCAATTATTAATAAAGGAGCCTTTTGGCCCTATGTTAAAGGAAATAGGTTTGAGAGAGGTAGATACTTTATAGGAAATGTAATTAAATTTAGTGTTCTCAACAATTGGAGATCTTTCCAAAATGTTTCAATTGTAATCACATTGGACAGAAAAGAGTTGACGTGTTTCGAACCAACTAGTGTGGTTCATTTTCCGGACGAGATGAGAAATTAGATTGAGTCATTAAGCTTATATAGATGTATAGAATTCCAAGTAGTTGTTGGAACAACAGCCAGTTCGACTAGGAAGAAAAATTATTTCTCATAAAAAATTATTTTTATTTAATATACAGAGTTAATAGATTATTAAAAAAATGTTCTAATGAGTATAAAGTCAAATCAACCATTAGAATAATGACTAGTTTGTCTCAGAAGACCAATTTTATTTATTCATTATTTGTATTATTATTATTTTATTTTTTATTTTTTGAAATAGCGGGGAAAATGTAAATAAAGTTTTAAATAAGGATGGAATGGAAAGACTGGTGAGGAGCTGAAAAGGGCATAGAAGATGGATCATTTTCAAACAGAAGAAAACACAGAGTATTGAATGATTTCCCAAGGCAGAGCATAAAATTTATTCTACCTTTCTATCTTGGAAGCATTCAAACAGAGATGTTTATGAATGAATGGTACACCTAACAATTTACATATGAACACAAAGGAGAGAACAAATGCATGGATCCCACAAATCAGAGTTGCATCTCTTTATTAATTCCCTGTCCAAAACTATTACAATGGAGCGCAGAGCGTTCTCCTTGATTTTCCACACTATTCCCCTATTTCTAAGTTACAGACTGCTTTACAAATGATTTACAATTACATTAAATAAACTGAAATGTGGGAACATAGATCCATAGAAAAAGGGAGCTGTTTTAACAGCTCAAGAACTGAAATCTGAAGATAGAAAAGAGAACCAACAATCTGCCCTAAAGAAGGAACAGCATTACATTTGACCATTTTGGTAGATTCACTGTTACGCTGTTGAATGAAAAATAGGCAATTTGAAGAGAAAATCCCTTTTTTTTTGCTGCTGTAGACATCTTTGTCTCATGTTAGCTCTTGGGCTTTGACTGTCGCTTTTCTTTCTATTATTACTCTCTTGAAGAAAAATCCACCTTTGAAAAAAACGCCTTTAAAATGAATTAAAGTGAAATTATGCCTTTAATGAAGGAAGATCCCCTTTTGAATGAATATGAGTGAAAGGGAAAGGAGGTGGGTTCCATAAGCGATCGCAAAACACAATCGGAGGAAAGGAGGGGACGCAACATATAATGGAGTGTTTTAAAATATATGATGCGATGGTGTAATTGCAATTGGGATTGGAGGAAAGGGGAGATGTTATGAGGCTTTAAAAACTTCCGATGCGATTGGGATTAATGTAATAGGGATAAGCCAAAGGGTAATGGGGTAAAACAGAATTAAAAATGTTTCGGTGCTTTGCAAAGGAGCGAAATGATTTTATATTGAAAGAGCAGAGGGCGTGTAAAGTGGGACCGGGGTAACAATCGGAATTGGAATAAGAAGAGGAGCGGGGTCAAATGTATTACACAACAAAACTTCGTCGATGTGATTGGGGGGAGGCGATGGGGAATCCTTTGTATAAACGAAATAAAACAAAATTCTATTTTAACAAAGGGAAAGGCCCTTTTATTATGAATGGGCGGAGGTTTATGTGGTGGGCCCGAAGGTCCATCGGCATTGGAAGATCGGAGGAGAGCGGAGGCAAATTCATATATGAAATCGTCGATTGCGATGGCGCAACAGAGTATGAGCCGTCTGATTTGGATGGGGCGATCAATGGCTCAAGAATAATCGGGCGGAGGCAAATTGGGAGGGACTCTCTGAAAGCATCGATCAAGTATGGGTCATCCGATCGGATGGACAGATTGACGGCCAGGATAACATCAGGCGAAGTTAAATCGGAAGGGAC
Source organism: Pinus albicaulis (assembly GCA_034641835.2). NCBI lineage: Eukaryota > Viridiplantae > Streptophyta > Pinopsida > Pinales > Pinaceae > Pinus > Pinus albicaulis. Next base: position 1,522,384,807 of record CM076584.1, read on the forward strand.
TTAATACAATCGTATCGGAGTTTCTTACCATGGGCCAATCGGGGCGCACCATTTAAATGTTGCGATTGCGATGGGAAAGGGAAGGGTTTGGAACGTCAGGGAGGATTTATAATAAAAACTTGAACTTTATTATAGTTAAAAGGTATGGAGGGGAAGTGGTTATATACATTGATTGCGACCGGAGGGAGGGGGTATTTATAATATGAAGCTTTAACTTTATTATAAAGTTTCAAGGGCATGAGGGGAAGTGGTTTAATCGCATCGAATTTATGTATTAAAAGATTTAATAATGCGATTTTGCCGTCGGATGGGGAAAAAGGGGTTTTATAAAGGAAAACGTTAAAAAAATTATAAATAAAGTGTAGGAGGGGAATGGGAAAAAGGGAGGGTTTAGGTTATAGGGGACTTTATTCAATTAGCATAAATTTCAATCGAGGAGTCAGTTTTGAGAGTGTAATATACTGTTGAAAATATCTTTCCGGGCTCTTTTTGCTGAACATACTTAGAACGTGATTTGACACTGAAAATGTTGTGGAAAACCTCTCTGAAGGGCAGGGTGATGACTTTGCGGAGATAGCAGCTTCTGAAGTGTGACTTATTACATATGATGACATAAAATTACATAAGGATGATAATTAAAAGTAAAGTATCATTTTTTCACCTCAAAACATGGTTTTGAGGTGAAAATTACATCAAACTGAATAAAACATTTCTTTGATCTTCCTAGGTGCTGTGACTTTGAGTTTATTGACTTCCTCATGACCTTGCTGATATTTATTGACACTTGACTTATTAATTTGACCATGGTGAGATCCTAGAACCTAATGAGACCCATGTTATGACCTACTGACATGACTCACAAAGTAAAAGTAACTCATGACTAAAGACCAAAGGGAGAGAATCAGCAAGTTTCACATGATGGAAAACTGATGAAAAATCACTACCATCAATGAATCCATGACCTGGTGGAATGGTTAAATTTATTGGTATGGGACCCCTAATATGCAAACGCAAAAGAGCAATTTTGATCCTGATGGCAATATGACTAGACTAACACTAACATTGTCTCCAATGGGGATGGTAGCTCCTTGGAGGTGCCAAGAACATCGTAGACCAACTAGCCTTATCCATTGGGCATGGAGTCAAAAATACTGAAAACTGACAAGATTCAAACTGACTCTGACTCAAGACTAAGACTGAAATAAAACCAAACCATACACATATCATTTAATTTTTATCGCCTTCACCTCGGGCCCCAAACCTCAATGACTGTGCACTTGAACTCTGACCAAAAATAACATGGTATATACAATGATGGTGACATAGTTTCTGATCCATTATCTTCAAAAATGGTAGTGCTTCAAGAGCCTACCATTCACTACTCCTCCAGGGCAATCTTGGCCATCCATTTCTGAAAGCAAGAAAACATTTTGTCCCCTATATGCTGAAATCCTGTATGGTCCTTTCCACAGGTTGTCAAACTTATCGTGCTTCCCTTTGTCCTCATTTCTTGCATCCCATCTCAACACCACACCATCCAACTGAAAATTTTCTGCTTTGGTTTTTCGATCATAGATCTTCTTTATCTTCTCCTACAACTGAATAGCGTTCGGTGGCACTTCCTCTCTTGTTTGTTGAAGGTAGATCATCTGATTGATCCTTCGCTGATTATCATCGTCTTCACTACCAACTTCTTGCAATAACCTCATGACTGGAACTATAAGTGATGCAGGAAAGACAGCATCAGTACCATAGACCAATTCGAAAGGTGACATACCTATGGATTTCTTGCTGCTAACTCTGTCTGCCCACAATGCGTTGATGAGCTTTCGATGCCAGTTTCTTTTATTTGCCTCCAGTATTTTTTTTATTATATTTATCAGACATTTTTTGGATGATTCTGCCAGGTCGTTGCCTTGTGGATAATATGTTGTTGAATTACCCAGCACGATATTATATTTGTCGCAGAAATCAACCATCTTCTTAGACTTGAACGTTGTTGCGTTGTCTGTTATAATTTTGTAAGGGCAGCCAAAATGAGATAAAATATTGGATTCTAGGAATTGAATAATTACCATATCTGTGGCTTGCCTTGCTGGGACGGCTTCGATCCATTTAGTAAAGTAATATGTACCTGTCAAGTTCCATCGATGTTGTGCGGATGATGCGGGATGGATTTCTCCTATGAAATCGAGTCCCCACTGCTGAAAGGGAGCGTTTACTGAAACTAGTTTCAAAGGAAGAGGAAGCAATTTCTTCTTCCGTTGGAAGATTTGACATTCATGAAAACTCATCATTGTTTTATACAAATCTAAGAATAATTTGGGCCAATAATATCCTGCTCTCAACACTTTGTTAGCTGTAGTCTTCCAAAAAAAATGACCACCACAATCACCTTTGTGAAATTCATGCATTACCTTCTGAGCTTCTTCTTCAACCAAACAATTGAGCAAAATACCTCCAGGATATTTCCAATAAAGAGCACTGTTTAAGATACAATATTTAGCAGATTTAAGTTTCAGTGATCTACCTTTACTTTTAGACATTCCTGGAGGTGGTGAAAGATGTTGAAGAACATAAACAATATCTGAATACCATGGGGATTGTATAAAAATATCTAAAATGGGAACAAGAAAACCTTCATCTTCATCCTATGACATTGCTATTATAAGGTTTATATCCAGGGCACACAGATTTGATTGGGCCAGTAATTTCGCCAAGCCTTGTCCTTTGATCAACTTTGTGGGCTTGATCTCCAAATCGCACTCCAACATAGCTGCTATCCACTTACCTCTTCGACCTTCTGGATCAGTTTGCATCAACACATCCTTTACTGTTGCATTAGGAACATACGCTATTGTATGTGAATGCATAATATAGACCCTAAAATCCTTCAATGCCTTTATAAGATCCAATGCTTGTTTCTTAATAATATTATACCTCAAAGCAGCATCTCTAATAGTCCTACTGAAAAAGGCAAGTGGCTTTTCAACCTGATCTCTCTTTTGCATCAAAACAACAGCCATAGTATGCTCTGAAGTGAATGAAAAAATAATAAAATCTTGAGTATAGTCAAGACTAATCAAGACTGGGGCATTGGACAGAGCAAACTTTACTAGATTAAATGATTTGATAGCTTCTTCACTCCATTTGATAGTTCTATCCTTCTTCAACATGTTAGTCATTTCTCTTAGATGTTCAGCCAAATTGGGTATAAATCTGCGCAAGAAATTCATCTTACCATTGAATGCTTGAATCTCCTTCTTGTTACGTGGAAGATCTATGTGTTGAATTGCATCTACTCTAGATGGATCAATGCGGATACCATCTTTAGAGATGATATGCCCCAGCAACTTGCCTTCATCCATGGCAAAGAGACTCTTCTTTGGATTGAGAGAAATCCCAAACTTTCTGCATCGCTGAAACACAACCCTCAAATGGTACAAATGCTTATCATCAGAACCAGAAAATACTATCAGATCATCCAAATAAACAACAAGAAAAACATATTTTTCATTGGCAAAAGCAATGTCCATTTCTCTCTGGAAAGTAGCTCCAGCGTTCTTCAGTCCAAATGGCATTTTGGCATACTGGAAAGTTCCCTAGGGTGTTGTGAAGGCAGTTTTGTCTTGGTCTTTCTCATGCACCAAGATCTGATTATAGCCTGAGTAGCCATCAAGTAGTGACATCCTAGATGCTCCAACTACTCTCTACAGAATATGGTCCATCTTCGGAAGTGGATAATTATCCTTTAAGGATGCTTTATTTAGATTCCGAAAATCTACACACAATCTTATATCTCCTGTCGTCTTACGTATCGGGACCAAATTTGAAATCCAGTCAGAAAATCTAATTGGAACTATGATACCAGCTTTGTACAATATGTTTACCTCTTTTTCAATGGATGGCAGCAGCTTCAAATTTATTCTTCTCAACTTCTGTCTAAATGGCTTCTGATCTATCTTGATGGGAATAGTATGCTGGATTATGTTCTTGTCATACACCTTCAAATCTGAATAATCCCATGCAAACACATCAGAAAATTCAGAAAGAAATTTAACATACTTTTCCTTTACCTCAGGGGACAATGCCTTTGACAACTTCACAAACTTGGGCTTGTCAGGTGTTCCAAGATTCACATCTTCAACTCCTTTCTCAGTAGGCACCAAGCTTGGTTTCTTTGCAACATCATCCTGATCAAAAAGCTCCTCTAAAGGTATGAGACCTCTAGGAATTACATTGTCTTTCAGCTGTAATATGTCCATCTGATTTGATTCAATTTCTTGATCATCAACCTCATAATCACCTTCTATGGGAGTATCTTTGAATTTTCCATCACTCTACAAAAAAGCATTGATTTCATTGTCATCCCAAAACACTTGCCAATACCTCAAATTTTCGGGAACAGCAGGCCTATGTTTGACATAGATCTCAAACTTGTTGCTGGATTTCATCGGAATCTTCAAGTTGCTTGCAGTAGTGGCAAGAGAATTAGCAATAATGTTCTGCATCCTGGGTACTGTTGTCAAAGTGTACTCAGGGAATGTATTCAAGATGTCCAGGACTGCATTTATGTATGCGCTCAACCATGGATGTTTTTCTTGGTACTCTCCCTTTACCTATTTAATTATCAGCTCTGAATCTCCATATACAGAAATCCTCTTTGCATTTAACTTCTTCAAAATTTTCAGACCTGCAATCAAATCTTCATACTCTGCTTCATTTTTAGAGCAGTCAAAGGCTAACTTATAAGCACATACTCTAACATTACTAGGAACCTTTTCAGGCTGGAAAACAGGGCTCTGAATCCATATTCCAATACCAGCACCGTCCTTACCAACTGCTCCATCAAAATCCATGCTCCAAAGGCCTTCTTCTTCTTCTTGTAGATGCTGGAATTTTGATTCTTTCTCTACATTACCTTGACTGATTTCTGCATATTTCTGTTGTTCACTGTCTTTTTGCTGCTAGCGAGCAGGAGGCTCAGAAGTGCTTGCTGCTTTTTCCTATTTGAGGACTTCCCTAAAATTCTCTAAAATCTCAGGTATTTCATCTACTTGTACCAACTGAACATTCTCATCATTCAAATCACCATCTGAATATAATACAAATGAATCTAAATCTGTGTGGACTGCATTAATGGGATGATTAACTGGCTTCTCTTTGCTAGTGATCATATATTTCATTTTCTTCTCCCTATATAATTTTCTCAACTGGCCAAACACGGGAATGGTGGCATAAGAGAAGTCAAGCTGCATGGTTCCTTTAAGTTTTTCACCCCAAGACCTAGATAGAAGCATTCCAAACTATGGTGGGACATCGGCAACAACTACATCCATCAAAACATTCTTGGCTGGAATTTAATCTAAAGACACTACCAAGTCTTTGATAAGACCAATACAATGGACCCTACCTGAGTCAAAAGAATACAAATCATGGTATTTACGAGTAATATCAAGTCCTAACTTCTCCATGATGACCTTGGGCATCAAATTATGTGAGGCTCCGGAGTCCAACATAGCATTATGCAAGATGAACTCATGTAATCTAAGACTCAAGTAAAAGGGAGGGACTTCACTTTCTTCAGATTGATCTTCTGTGGTTGGACCAAAGATGAGTTCAAGGTAGTCATCTTCTACATTCACCATATCTGAAACAGAGTCTATTTGCAAAATTCTAGACACCTAATTTTTATAAGTGCTATTTTTCACCAACTCAGTCAAGGGCATAGACACTTTCAGCTTGGAAATTTCATTTTCTAAATTAAAGGAAGGAAATTTTTCTACCTCTTTAACTGGAGGATCTTTCTTCTCTACTTGCTCCTTTGCTGCACTCTGCTGGTTCTTCTCATTTGGACTATTAATCGTTGAAGGTGTTTTGCTGGATGAAGGGTTAGCCGGCTCTTTCCCTTTCTTCTGAGCATCGTTCTTCATTTGGATCTCTTTTCTCTTCTGAATGGGGTTGATCGGAACATCTCTGTTCCTCAAGTAATATTTATTTTTTTGTGCTGATAAAGCATTAATGTATCCTCTTTGGTAGTCATCGGACTCATCTTCTAACACTGCATCATTGGCCAAAATAAAATCTCTGTCTTTTTTAATGTCTGCAGTCGCTGTGTATTCTTCATCTTCAGTGAGAAAAATTGGCGCACCATCGGCGATGAAGAAATGGTTGGCTTCAATCAAGGGGTCATCATCATCTGTCTCCGTTCCCTAAACGTAATTCTACTGTAATGGAGTTATGATTTGTTGTTGTGGTACTGCTTGGTCCTGCGCTCTCGGTTCCCTCTATTTAATTCTGAATTGTGGCTACTGTCCTCTGAAATTCGGATTCCTTATTTGTGTTTCTGGCCTATCTGAAATGGTTAATCGATCAACCATCTTTTCGACTTTTCGGATCAAAGTTTCCATCTTTTTGTCTGAAGGAGACACTTCTTCTTTCATAGTGACTCTTTTTTCAGCTCTGGTTCGAGCTCTTTTGGCTAACAGATTCGCTTCCACACTTACAACTATCTTTTGCATGTCTTCAAGCGTAGTGGGATCTCTCTCTCGCAATTGATATGCCATATCAGCATCGAAACCATCTATAAATTTGAGCAAGGCTAATCCCACAGGAGGTTTCAGGTTAGCTGGAATAGCATTATATACAGCATTGAATCTTAGACAATAATCCTGTACAGTTTCACCCACATTTCTTTTAATATTTTCATATTCAGACAAAATTTGGAGTGGGCTTTTCTTTACCTCCCACTGGTCTAAAAACTGTGTGTGTAACTCCTGTAAAGTGTGAATAGAGCCTTCTGGTAAGGCTTTGAACCACTTTCTAACTTCACTTCCAAAGCTTTGGACAAACAACCTTGTGGTTATATTCTCTGCCTCTACCTCATGAAGATCAAAAAAGTCATTCATCTTATCAACATGTTGCTGGGCTGTGATGCTTTGAGTGGCATCAAAGATAGGAATTTTACTTTGATAATCAGCAGGCATATCATTCAGAACCTGAGGTAAAACCATGGGTGCATACCGGGCAGCCATGACTCTAGGTGGATTTACAACAGTTTTTGTAGTACAAGGATTCAAAGGAGGTGTTGATGGGGGAGATGAAAGCTGAGAATTGACTGATGGGAATGCTGATGAATTAGGACAAGGAAATGTTGTTCCTGATGACTCTGAAGGCTCAGGGATATTAGTTACAGTGATAGATGACTGAGGGGAATTCAAAATGTAGTCATCAATTGATGTATTTTCCCTTTGAACTTCAATATCTACAAGAAATTCTGGATCTAAAACTGTGTCATCAAGTGCAGTTTCAGACTTACTTTTAAACAAAAAAAGCTCAAAACTCTCATCAAAAGAAAGATCTTCTACAAAAAACCACTCACTGGGCCAGGTATGGGATCTGAAAATAGGTTTAAGACTTAGTGATCCCTCTTGTCTTCTGATTATTTTTGGGATAAGATTAGGATTCTCAAACACAGGGGGAGGATTTGGATCAGGATGGGCCCTTGTGTATCTTCTTGAAGCCAATGTGGTTAAATTTATACTTTACAAAATTCTATTTCCAGCCTAACAAACTCTGAACATCATTTTCCAAAGTCCAGGAATTTACAAGGAAAATATTACTGGGGTGATGAATCTTTTATACTAAAATTTCCCTAGTATGGTCGCCAGAAATGTTAGCACCTGATCTGAACCTCAGGCTGAAAAAGGGAAATCAGGGTAACATCTAAACCACGCTCAGCCTTGTAGCTAGCCCTACAAGGTCAGGAGAGGGCTCTCTCCGTAAAAGGATATTCAACAAAGTACAATAATGGACTAATTTTAGGCTAGGTATAATAATGGGAAAAAAATTTAATGAGATGAATGAATTTTCAGGGATGTATGGGACAAATGGGACAGTTTGAATCGAGGAATTAAATCATGGATACAGGTTATCTCATGGGGCAAGGTAGGCAAGAAAATTTAGCAATAAAGTTTTAAATAAGGATGGAATGGAAAGACTAGTGAGGAGCTGAAAAGGGCATAGAAGATGGATCCTTTTCAAACAAGAAGAAAACACAGAGTATTGAATGATTTCCCAAGGCAGATCATAAAATGGATTCTACCTTTCTATCTTGAAAGCATTCAAACAAAGATGTTTATGAATGAATGGTACACATAACAATTTACATATGAACACAAAGGAGAGAACAAATGCATGGATCCCACAAATCAGAGTTGCATCTCTTTATTAATTCCTTGTCCAAAACTGTCACAATGGAGTGTAGAGCGTTCTCCTTGATTTTCCACACTATTCCCCTACTTACAGACTGCTTTACAAATGATTTAAAATTACATTAAATAGACTGAAATGTGGGAACATAGATCCACAGAAAAAGGGAACTGTTTTAACAGCTCAAGAACTGAAATCTGAAGATAGAAAAGAGAACCAACAATCTGCCCTAAAGAAGGAACAGCATTACATTTGACCATTTTGGCAGATTCATTGTTACGCTGTTGAATGAAAAATAGGCAATTTGAAGAACAGATCCCTATTTTTTCTGCTGCTGTAGACATCTCTGTCTCATATTAGCTCTCGGGCTTTGACTGTCGCTTTTCTTTCTATTATTACTCTCTTGAAGAAAAATCCACCTTAGAAAAAAACGCCTTTAAAATGAATTAAAGTGAAATTATGCCTTTAATGAAGGAAGATCCCCTTTTGAATGAATATGAGTGAAAGGGAAAGGAGGTGGGGTCCATAAGCGATCGCAAATCGCAATCAGAGGAAAGGAGGGGACGCAACATATAATGGAATGTTTTAAAATATATGATGCGATGGTGTAATCGGGATCAGGATCGGAGGAAAGGGGAGATGTTATGAGGCTTTAAAAACTTCCGATGCGATTGGGATTAGTGTAATAGGGATAAGCCAAAGGGTAATGGGGTAAAACAGAATTAAATATGTTTCGGTGCTTTGCAAAGGAGCGAAATGATTTTATATTGAAAGAGCGGAGGGCTTGTAAAGTGGGACCAACGTAACAATCGAAATCGAAATCGGAAGAGGAGCGGAGTCAAATGTATTACACAACAAAACTTCGCCGATGCGATTAGGGGGAGGTGATGGGGAATCCTTTGTATAAACGAAATAAAACAAAATTCGATTTTAACAAAGGGAAAGGCCCTTTTATTATGAATGGGTGGAGGTTTATGTGGTGGGCTCGAAGGTCCATCGGCATCAAGAGATCGGAGGAGAGCGGAGGCAAATTCATATATGAAATCACCGATTGTGATGGCACAATAGAGTATGAGCCGTAGGTTTTAACCCTGAACAGAAATTATCTACACACGAATCTTATAACAGAAAATAAACAATAGCGAGAGCATAAAACATAAAATAGATAAACACAGAGATTTTCCCTTGGATCCCAAATCAGGACGACCGGCTTGATTTTTCATTATATTCCTTTTAGTGTTACAACACATATATATACATGCCGAAGCATACATAAACCCCAATCCATTAACCTTGGATTAGAACATAACCGTAGTTCCCTTGACCAGATCTACAAAATACCAGGGGTCGAAAACCATCATACCCCAAAAAACCATGTGCAAACTCATGCACAAAACATGGGTGGGTCCGCCTATGAGTGGGATGTACCAAAAAATTTCCCGGGGCGTTGCGCCCACAACAAGCCCTATTTCTTTTGGGCGCAACGTACAACGCATGGGGTTAGTCATGGAAAGAATATAACACATACCCAACATTCTCCCACTTGTTGTTTTCTTTCCACAGGGGGCCACAGGAGAGCTTAGTCATTGGGCCAATTCTTCAACACCCATTGTTTCTCTACACCAAGAGAGCTTATGAGTACTCACAGACTTCGTCAATGCATCTGCAACATTCTTCAAAGTGTCCACCTTTACCAGCAACATCCTTTTAGCCTCAACCATATCTCTAATAAAGTGATATTGAACATCAATGTGCTTTGTCTTTGAATGATAAGCAAGGTTCTTAGCCAAGAAAATTGCACTTTGGCTATCACAGTCTATCCTTATAGCTTGTTGTACCAACCCCATACTTGAACACAATCTCTGCAACCAAACTGTTTCCTTGCTTGCATGAGTGGCTGCTATGTATTCGGCCTCTGTAGTTGAAAGCGCCACTACAGACTTTCTTTTACTCATCCAACTGACTGCACCTCCAAATAGGCTAAACACATACCCACTTGTAGATCTTCTTCGGTCCAAATCTCCAACCCAGTCTGCATCAACAAAACCACGAATGTCCAACATTCTTTCCAATCCTGGTCTTCCCTGGTAGCACAAGCCATAATCACTAGTGCCACGTAAATATCTGAAAACCCACTTCACTGCTATCCAATGCTCCTTCCCTGGGTTTGACATAAACCTACTCAATACGCCCACTGCATGTGCAATTTTTGGTCTAGTACAGACCATTGCATACTTCAGGCTACCCACTGCACTTGCATATGGAACACGGGACATGTCCTCCTCTTCTTCTTATGTCTTGGGACACTGTTCAGTAGACAACTTTACACCTATAGGAATAGGAACATTTACCGGTTTACTATCCTGCATATTGAATCTCTGCAATATAGTCTCGACATACTTCCTCTGGTTTAACCAGAGCTTTCTCTTTGCCCGATCTCTCTTAATTTCCATGCCAAAAATATAGTTTGCAACACCAAGATCCTTCATGTCGAATTTGGAGAACAGCTAGGTCTTCAAATCTTGGATAATTTCTTTGTCATTTCCAATCAACAACATATCATCCACATACAAGACCAAATAAATAACACGGTCACCAATTAATTTAAAATAAACACAGTGATCCTCCTTGCTTCTATTGAAGCCAAGTCCCCGTATATAGGTATCAAATTTTTGATACCACATCCTTGGTGACCGTTTTAACCCATACAAAGACTTCTTCAACCTGCACACCAGTTCTTTATTACCCTTCACCATAAAGCCTTCAAGTTGCTTCATGTAGATCTCCTCTTCTAGATCCCCGTGAAGAAATGTTGTCTTCACATCCATCTGTTCTATCTCAAAATCAAATGCAGCAACAACAGATAAAAGTAATCTAATAGAAGTAACTTTGGCAACAGGAGAAAAAATATCACAAAAATCAATTCCTGGCACCTGGGAATAACCTTTGGCTACCAACTGAGCTTTGTATTTCTCCACCTTGCCTTCTATATTCATCTTCTTCTTAAACACCCATTTTCTCCCGATGGGGTTCCTTCCAGCCGGCAACTCCACCAGATCCCATGCCTCATTTTTGTGCAAGGATGCCATTTCATCAACCATGGCCTCCTTCCAAAGTTTTCCATCCTACGAATCTCTTGCCTCACGACAGATGCAGGATCATCATCAGTTATAGTTAAGGAAAAACCTGAACAAAAAGCAGATGGACTATACCTTTCTGGTTGCCTTCTTTCCTGAACTGATCTTCTCAAAGCTGGGGTTTGTGGCTCTTCCTCTTCTGAATCTTCTTCTGTTGTGGAGTCTGATACATCCTCCTTTAGCTCAAACTTTATCTTCTCAGGTTCCTTTGGTAGGACTTCATGTGTAACAACATCTTTCAACTCTCTAAACACCACATCTCGGCTATACACAACCTTCCTTGTTTCTGGGTTCCAAAGCTTGTAACCCTTTAAACCATCCTTATACCCAATAAAGATGCACCTTTCAGATTTATTATCCAACTTGGTCCTTTTCTCCTTTGGAACATGTACATATGAATCACATCCAAATACCCTTAGATGTGAAAGAGAGGGTTTCTTACCAGTCCATACCTCATGTGGGGTCTTATCCTCCAATGCTGATGAAGGTGATCTATTAACTAAGTAACATGCAGTCTCCACTGCCTCTGCCCAGAATTCTTGTCCTAACCCGGTACCACTGAGCATGCTTCTTGCCTTTTCCATCAGTGTTTTGTTCATTCTTTCTGCAACTCCATTTTTTTGAGGTGTGTATGGATTATTATTCTGCCATGATATGCCACACTTCTTATAGAACTCTTCAAATTCCTTCTTGCAGAACTTCCCACCATTATCTTTCCTCGGCGCCTTTATCTTCTTCTCTGTCTGGTTTTCCACCAGAGCCTTAAATTTTTTAAATTTGTCAAAGACTTCAGATTTCTTCCTCAAGAAATATATCCATGTATTCCTTGAGAAGTCATCTATGAATGAAACATAGTACACAAACTTTCCCAGTGATGGAACTGACACAGGTCCAAACACATCACTGTGCACAAATTCTAATATCTCGTTCGCCCTCTTAGCACCAGACGGAAAACTCACCCGATTCTGCTTCCCATATACACAATGTTCACAGAAATCGAAATCCAGAGAGAAATTAGACATACCTTCTACCATACCATTTCTATGTAGTATCCGAAGGCCCTTCTCTCCAATATGTCCAAGCCTTTGATGCCATAGCATGGTCTTCTCTCCAGAGACAGCTAGGCTTTCTGCTCCACTTTCAGGAACCACATAACTATTACACCCATCAATAATAGTGCTACCTTGTAGCTTGTACAGAGTTCCAGTCCAAACTCCCCGCATTAATACCAGTGCTCCCCGAACCATCTTGCAGGCATCTTTCTCGAACACTGTTTTTACACTTGCATCATCCATCTTGCTTACAGAAATCAGATTTCTGGCCAATGCAAGAATATGCAGAACACCAGGAAGTGTTCTAATCCTTCCACCTTGCAACTTCAACTTGACCTTTCCACGTCTGACGATTATAGCCTTCCTATCATCCCCTAGGAAGAAATCACCACCATCATATTTCTCATACTCGCAGAACCACTCCCTATGGGGAGTGAAGTGAAAGGATGCACCTGAGTCAATCAACCATGACTCATGATCTACATGTGTATTTTAAGAAGAAGCCAAATACACATCCCCACCTTCATCCGAGGTGGTTTTTGCCTCTGCGGAAGTAGCATCATCAGATCCCTTTCCTTTCTCAGGAGCTTTAGATCTGCATTCCTTTTTGTAGTGTCCTTCATTTCCGCATTTCCAGCATACCTTTACAAACTTTCCAGGAGATTTAGATCTCCCTCTAGATTTGGATCTCCCACTCGAAACCTTATTCTTGTTTCTGTTTTGGGACCTTCCTCATACAGATAAGGCATCTCCATTCTAGCCCTCCATATTTCTCTGTCTCCATTAGGGGAATTTTGAGGTCTAAAATGGGCCTCATAAGAAAAATGTACAGCAAAAATAAACTTTATAACAACCAATAGGATTCAAGATGATGATGTCATCCATAATGGATGATTCACCATTTTTGGAGTAACAAAGTAAAAATATTAAAAAATAATAAAATAATAAAACTACTTTTTCAACTCGTATTTTAAACTTATCTCCCAAAAATTTTACTCAAATTTCGAGCGGGAGTACTCGTTGGATGTGGAATTTAATTCCTCATCCAAGGATTACCCATGTTGCATACTTTCAATGAACTCTTCTACGCGAAAAATGAGAAATACATAAAAAACGTGATTGTAATCACGTTTTTTTATGTATTTCTCATTTTTCGTGTAGTAGGACCCATCTAAAGTATGCAACATGGGTACTCCTTGGATGGGGAATCAAATTCCGCATCCAACAAGTACTCCCGCTCGAAATTTGAGTAAAAAGTTTGGGAGATAAGTTGAAAATATGAATTGAAAAAGTAGTTTTTTCATTTTTCCCTCTATAATTTGATGATGTCATCAAATCTTATTAGATTTTTTCCACTATTATTTTATAATTTCCTTAGGAGGCCCATTTTAGACCTCAAAATTCCCCTAATTATTTCCTCCGACAGCAAGGCTGAGACAATGTCATCAAAATTCAAGGTAGTTGTATTGCTACCTATTGCAATAACCAGACTGTCCCACGAGTCTGGTAGAGAACACAACAAACTGATGCACTTATCTTCATCTGAGATTTTAATATCAACAGATGACAGCTGACTTACCACAGTATTGAAGGCGTTCAGACACTCTGTCACCGAGTCTCCATCCTTCATCCTCAGGTTATACAACTTTTTCCGCAGGAACAATTTATTCACCAGAGACTTAGATTGGTACAAAGTCCCAAGTTTTCCCACAAATTCTTCGCCGTAGCTTCCCCAGATACATTCAACAATACTGAATCTGAGACACACAACTGTATTGTGCTCTTAGCCTTCCAATCCAGTTTCTTCCAGTCTTCATCTGACATTATCGTTGGTTTAGTACCTGGATCTATCGCGATCCACTGATCTTTATCCACCAACAGATCCTCCATCTTGAGCTTCCACAACTCAAAACTCTGACCATTAAATTTCTCGATCTCTATCTTTCCGCCGCTCGCCATCTTCTTTCACCATAAGAATCGATCCTGCAGATCTCCCACTGAACAGGGTCTACCTCAGGCCCGAGCAAAAAACCCTCAGCAGCAAAGGCGTCCCCTTGAAGCCAAAACAACTCTGATACCAAATGTAGGTTTTAACCCTGAACAGAAATTATCTACTCATGAATCTTATAACAGAAAATAAACAATAGCGAGAGCATAAAACATAAAACAGATAAACACAGAGATTTTCCCCTGGATCCCAAATCGAGACGACCAGCTTGATTTTTCATTATATTCCTTTTAGTGTTACAACACATATATATACATGCTGAAGCATACATAAACCCCAATCCATTAACCCTGTATTAGAACATAACCATAGTTCCCTTGACCGGATCTACAAAACACTAGGGGCTGAAAACCATCATGCCCCAAAACCATGTGTAAACTCATGCACAAACATGGGTGGGTCCGCCCATGAGTGGGACCGCATACCGTAATTAGCCATGCCACCGGGACTCTCTGACAGTACTGCCGCCCCGTGACCCCCTCGCTATGCCCACCGTATTGCGCCCAGCGCAATAGTCGTGGAAAGAATATAACACATACCCAACATGAGCTGTCCGATTTGGATGGGGTGATCGACGGCTTATGAATAATTGGGCGGAGGCAAATCGGGAGGGACTCTCTAAAAGGGCCGATCAAGTATGGGCCATCCGATCGGATGGACATATCGACAGTCAGGATAACATCGGGCAGGGTTCAATCGAAAGGGACTTAATACAATCGCATCGGAGTTTCTTACCATGGGCCAATCAGGGCGCACCTTTTAAATGTTGCAATTGCAATGGGAAAGGGAAGGTTTTGGAACGGCGGGGAGGATTTATAATAAAAACTTTAACTTTATTATAGTTAAAAGGTATGGAGGGGAAGTGGTTATATATATCGATTGTGACCGAAGGGAGGGGGTATTTATAATATGAAGCTTTAACTTTATTATAAAGTTTCAAGGGCATGAAGGGAAGTGGTTTAATCGCATCATATTTATGTATTAAAATATTTAATAATGCAATTTTGCCATCGGATGGGGTAAAAGGGGTTTTATAAAGGAAAACATTAAAAAAATTTATGAAATAAAGTGTAGGAGGGGAATGGGAAAAAGGGAGGGTTTAGGTTATAGGGGACTTTATTCACTTAGGCATAAATTTCAATCCAGGAGTCAGTTTTGAGAGTGTAATATACCATTGGAAAGCTCTTTCCGGGATCTTTCTACTGAACATACTTAGAACATGATTTGACACTGAAAATGTTGTGGAAAACCTCTCTGAAGGGAAGGGTGATGACTTTGTGGAGATAGTAGCTTCTGAAGTGTGAATTATTACATATGATGACATAAAATTACATAAGGATGATAATTAAAAGTAAAGTATCATGTTTTCACCTCAAAACATGGTTTTGAGGTGAAAATTACATCAAACTGAATAAAACATTTCTTTGATCTTCCCAGGTGCTATGACTTTGAGTTTATTGACTTCCTCATGATCTTTCTAATATTTATTAACACTTGACTTATTAATTTGACCATGGTGAGATCCTAGAACCTAATGAGACCCATGCTATGACCTACTGACATGACTCACAAAGTAAAAGTAACTCATGACTAAAGACCAAAGGGAGGAGAATCAGCAAGTTTCACATGAGGGAAAACTAATGAAAAATCACTACCATCAATGAATCCATGACCTAGCAGAATGGTAAAATTTATTGGTATGGGACTCCTAATATGCAAATGCAAAAGAAAAATTTTGATCCTAATGGCAGTGTGACTAGACTGACACTAACACACCCAAGATGTAGTTTCCAAACTTGAAATTAGGTTATTCTTGCCTTGATTGGCCAAAACTTGTACATCAACTTTCCAAATCTTGGTGCCCCAATATTTGACCTCCCCGCTTATTCCAAGGTACTCTTCTTCCCCTCACAACCCCTGAGTTATAACAAGGTTGCATGGAGGATATTGTAATTCTAGAAAATTGTGGAATGAAGCATTCAACTCTATAAATTTCCCACTTCCTCACAACCCACAATGACCAAATCCTCAACAATCTCATCAAAAGTAACAAGATTAAAAATGGTTACACTATCATTACAACATCCACCCAACAATAAGGTACATTAGAAGTGTTTTCTCTCATCTCTAATACTATTTTTAAATAATTCCAACTTATGCCACATGTCCCTTTCATACAAAATTACAATTTACTAATTACTGAATTTATTTTTATTTATCACTATATATGTCATTCATATGTACATGTGCATAGGTGATTATCACTTTTATAAATTAATATAAAACATTTGTACTCACCCTCTTCTTTATTTTTCTATTTTTACTCATTGTTCCTTAAATCTTCTTCAAATTTCTTATTTTTGTCGTAAAGGGTAGTTACATGTCTAGTTAAATACTAGTTCTTTTTACTTTGACTCTAAAACTCCTTTCATCTCTTTAATTTCAAAATTTAGTCAAGATTCACATTCCTATAGTTTCTATATGATTAGGAGTTCTCTTGAATTCAATTTCTTCTCATTAATAATTGATTTAAATTATTTACAAGCACAATTTTTCTAGCATGATGTATGAAATGTAGTTTCATTTAGTTATTTCAAGAAATCATTTGATATGATATTTTTGTTATGAGATTTATTTTTGTCAATAAAAAAACTTTCATTAATTTTTCAAAAAGTTACAGCATGCATTCCAAAGGCTTTCTACTCTCCCTGCTTCACTCTGACCGAATTTGTTAATGAGGATAGAAGTGCAAAAACATAGTAGATATTTTCATTTATTACATGAGCCCCAAAGGAAAAATTACCATATAACCCAAAACACAAACAAAACTAAAAAACAACCAGCAATTTTCATGTCAAGGTAGATGATTTGAAGCATGACCACCATTCGGGGCCACAGGAGGGCCATGCCCTTCATGTACATGATAGTCAATATACGTCAGTCACGTCGCAATCTCATCCATATTCTCTCTATTGTAGCATTGGCTACGTCTCAAATAAGCAAGTGCTCCAAAATTTCTCCCTGGTTTCATTGAAAATAATTGATGTAGGATATAATCTCGTTCTTGTCATCATCTTGAATCCTATGGATTCCTATAAAGTTGATTTTGGTTGTACAATTTTGTTTTGAGGCCCATTTTTTACCTCAAAATTTCTCTAATGATGTCCACCACCGGTAGTTGATAGTCCAAGCACCAGGGCTTCAAAATAAGGGAGTCACACCACCTATTACAGCAATTCCAATTATGTCTTCCCTGGTGAGGGAGCCTAGACACGCAACCCGAGCAAAGGCCCTAGACTCTCCTCACACCCCAACAATAGGCCAAATTAACATTGTTACCCAAAGGCAACCCCTTTGCGGAGGGGTCAAAGAAGGAAGGCCCCCAAATGTTGTCTCCTCGAATTCCTGAAGTGAAGATTGGCTTCAGAGTAACACGCCCCCAAGAGAATAAACAAGTCTGGAAGACAAAATACGTATGGAATTCACAACATGGAGTATAACTGAGATAGAATGACAGCCTCTCGCTTGGTGAATTGTCTTCACAAGCATGGAAGATTTTCCCTACCCTAAGCTCTTTCCTTTGATAACACCACAAAATTTTTTCAATTGAGGCATCCACACTTACTCTGGTGCCCCTCTCTATCCAAACCCTACCTAGAAATGCACTATTGAATTGAAACACAGGGAGCCTTCAAAAAAATAATGCCCCAACCACTCTTCGCAGAAAATGATTTCCCTCGCATTTTCAACTAACACCAGAGAACCCAAGAAAACCTTCTCGCCCGAGCCATCCACCAGAGGATCGTGGAGTCGAAAACCACTGCTCACATTGTCTAAAATTCCACACAACTAAAGCATACACTGGAAACACTATAATATTCAGGAGTATCTAAATTACTTAAGAGATGACTTTGTCCCATTTATTGATGACCATAACATAATTGTGCTTAGGTCTTAAGGTTAGCCTCTCGTTGGCTGTGCCAGGGCCGAGATCCCGACTACCATAAAGAACCAATTCATGTTCACTAGCCGACCCACAGTCCCATATAACTGTTTGGTATATTATTACACACACAATGGCTTCATAAGGCCATACTACAACCGCGGTCATTTTTATCCACCAATCAAAACCTCAGCTTAGCTCTCCAGAGAGACCTCCCGAATGAACCAAGCAATTAATGTCGTCCAAAATCCAAAATTTCATCTTAGGGTTGATGCATCTACTCGCCAGTGCCACTGCCACAGGAATAATAACCCAGGCTATTTTGAGAACCTTCACCAATAGACCACCAGGCCTTTCGTGCTCTACACGATTTACCTTCATTATTGTTGTGTGGGAGGGGGGATATTGCCCCGAGCCGGCGTACTTTCTAAGTCGATCACCCCGAATGAGGAATTTTCTTTATGAATTTCAAAATTTTTAAAAATAATTAATTTATTTCACCAAGAGGTGATCTACGACCTAATATCGGGGTGATGTTGTAATGGTGTAAATGTTTGTAAACATTTAACATAAAAATTAATAAATTAATAAAAAAAAATATTAATGTAATGTCAACTTCATATTTTTTAATTAATATTCAAATGAAATCATATATAAATGTAAAATGTAAAATATGATGTAAAATGTAAAATGTAAGGCACATAGTTATCAATTTGATTAGAAGAAATTGGTCTACCTTTAAGCTAAAGTTAACACATTATTTTTTCTTTAACATGTTATTTCTTTATATATTATTATTAGTATAATAATCAATAATGTTGATTATTACTATTCTAATATATTATAATCATAAGCCTTTCCATTATAAGTATTATTATATTATACCTTACATATATTATTGATTACACAAAGTGACAAATCTAGATCATATCGATGGGGATCGAGATCGAGAGAGAGAGAGAGAGGTGGGGGGAAGGGAAGATAATGACAGAGCTAGAGGGCAGAGAGAGATAGAGAGAGATGGAGGGAGAGAGAGAGAGGAGGGGAGAGAGAAAAGGAGAGAGTGTTAATAAATCTAGGGCATAGCTATTAATTCATTTATCTTCAATAAGTAATTTTTTGTGAGTGATTTTTACTTATTTAGATTAGGATCTTATTTTACTTAGGTTATTAGTGTTCTTCTTCATTAAACAGCTACAAATGCATAAACCATAAAGAGACAAGAGACAAAAATATATGATATCAACCAGGGCTAAAACCTCTCACTCTTTGAGAGGAAACCCCAAACATATTCTTCTTATAGAGATTCCAATTGATGAATACCAAGACCATGACCCTTGACCTGTTTTCCACTCCAAGACCAAGACACAAGTTCTCCCAATATTTTTCTCCTTTCCTCTTCTTGACTCTTCCACTTCAACCTTCTTAGCACCGAGATCTCATTTTTGTGGTGGCACCGAGTCCTTCTTACTGTGATGACATCAATACCTTCTAATTGTAGTTATATTGAATCCTTCTTACTATGACGACAACAAAACCTTAGTGTGGAGACAACGATCTCTTCTTATTATGGTGGCACTAAAAAAAATATTGCACCAAGAATGTGGTATGTTGGCACCGAAATTGTGGTAGCATGTCACTGTGGTAGCAGCGAGACCCTTTTAATGTTGATAATATCAAACCTTATCATATGAATTATCATTGAACCATATTGTGATATATTACCGAAACCTTGTTTATAATCTCCATTGTAATAATATCCACTTTAATCCACACTGTCATTCGCACTATAAGCTATGTAATTAGTCCAATATTTTCTATGGTAAATTAAATTTAGATGGCCCTATTTGTAGTCATTTTCCACTGTAATGAGCCGACTTGAGTAAGGTGAACCGAAATGACAGTTTGGAGGATTTAATTAATTCATTTGAAGCTGATTTGAAGAGGGATGGCTTATGCTTATCTTGGAGGGCTACTTGAAAATCCTATTAACTCATAAATAAGTGTAATATGCCCAAGAAGGGTACTTCATACATGAAATAGACTCAAATTGATTTTATGACCAATCCTAAGGACTCACAATGGGAGTCATACTAAAATAAAATTCCTTGCTCATGGAACCCATGAGACAAGCATAATAATAATTTTATTGTTCTTATTTTCATCAATTACTTAAAATCACAATTACATGTGTCATTATGAAGACCGATCCTAGTTGCTTTTAAACATTGCCTCTTAAATAGAGAGGTATTCATAATGGTTCTTGGTCATTATCAATCTTGAATAATTTCGCATAAGAAGAATTAGATTGGTAACCCATCTGTATAGCATCATATCAACCAGCATTGTCACATAGCAAGGCCTTGACTAACAACTCTATCTCTCCACGAGATCTTAGCACAATGCTAGCAAGACCAATGATGTATAGACACCCTCTTCATTGTCTCTCTCAAAACATACCCCACCCAGGTTCTCAGGGTGTGTTCCACCAGGACTATTCTTATCCTAGATTCCCAGTCCTCAAAAAATATCGGTCCTCTATGACTACTCTTATCTTGGATGACCTAATATATCCTCAGAAAGCATCAGATGTTAGATGTTTACCCAATCCTCTGTTTCGTTTTCCCGAGTGTTAGTATGAATCCTTTGTCGAAGTGTACGAAAAAGGACCACTTTAGCTACGCATAACTAATAGCCCTAACAACAAAAGTGGCTGCCAATATCTTCAGATCTGCAGTTAGTTAGACATAAAAGAGCTGCAAAAAAGCAGATCTATTCATGGAAATACATTAAGCAGAAAAAGTAAGGGTTTGCTCCATATACCAATAGACAAGACAAGAACAATTTTTGAAAGAATTTTTATATTAATGGGGCACCTGGGAGGAAAACAAGAAGGCGTATCCAATTCTCCTCAGTGGGATGGGTTCTTGGAAGTCCTCAGCACTTCAGATATAAGATTTCTCTCTCTTGTTGGTGTAGAAAACCCAATGCAAAGAATAGAGCTCAATGGGAGCTCACACAGCAAATGATGGAAAAATGGGACCAAGTGTATAGATCCAGAGTGATCTAATAGGCAACAAAAGGTGAAGAATGATGGGAAAAACCCTCCTATTTATAACAAAATATTGAGTCATTCTAGATCTTGGTGCATGGGTTAACCAGATCTAGATCCATTTTTTATGGAATATTTTATTATATTTGTTGGAGGGAAAAGGTATTTGACTTGGGTCAAATCCCTTAATTTGTCAAAAATAAATAAATAAATGATTTATTTATCTTTTTAAGGAAGCGGTTAGAAGATAATCAAATAAATAATGATTTATTTTATTATTTAAGGAAGTGGTTGAAAGATAATTAAATAAATAGTGATTTATTTAATTATTTGTGGGTGATTTGGTCATATTTAACAAGGAATATTATCTAAATAAGGTTTAAATAATTATTCCTAGAAAATAATAAGATAAATAAAGGTTGATCTAATTAATTTCTTTGATTTTGGGTTAAACATGACTGGGAATAATAATTAAATTATGGTTTAATTAATTATTCCATGAGGAAAATCAAACAAATATAGGTTTGTTTAATATTTCCCCTTTTGGGGTTTCCTGTTTTAACATAGTGAAAGCAGTTTTACTTAGGGTAAAACTGGTCTACATGGTGTACTTGGGTCCATCTAATGATAATAGGTTAGATGACCAAAAAATGGTGTAACACCGAGTGAATACAAGAATGATGTTTCTAACTCTCCCTCTTAATTAGGGAGGATGTATCTATTCCAATAAAGGAATGTACTCATTTCTACATAAGGAATGTACCTCAACTCCCTCTTGGCTTAGGAATTTCCAAGTTTCTTCCAAGTAAAAAACTTGTTTCCAATCTCCCTCTTAATTATGGACCTACAATGGCTCCTAAGGTAAAGATAATTGGAAAACCAGCTGCTTTAAGAACTCCTCTTCATGATGTCATGTAATTCTTTTCGTTATATGGGAGTTTTCATGTTTGGGACTTATACATAGGGCACCGACCATCCATCACTTTCATCCACGATTCAACCATGTTATCATTGGAAAGTGATCGATCATTCTGTATATGACCTTCCTTCATTCCATGCTACTTTATTCGTGCCATGTTTACTTAAGGATCTTTCATCCAACTACATGTGCATCGGTGGTGGAAGAAATCCATAGATCTTCCCTTGGCAACCCTGCTATATATATATATATATATATATATATATATATATTCTAGGGTCTCTTTCTTTTCCAGGCTTCATCAGAGTTTTCATATCTTCCATGGAGATATCCTAGTCAAATATTCTTGGTTTTTCGGATGTTGATTTCCTTTACCATGGTTGCATATTCCATAATATCTTCCTTCCTTTCTGTCACATATCTCATTCCCAATATCTTCCATTGTTCCTCAATTGTTTTCAACCACCTCTTACTTCATATGAAAACATATCATGTTGATTACATCTGTAGAATGAGGGAGGAGATCCTTTCTTTTGATTATGCTCTCAAGATCGGAACATTGATCCATGTTACCTATAACCATATGATATGACTTCCATAAAAAATAGATGTAAGCATACATATCTCATTTTCCTTTTGGGTCATTCAGACTTCTTGGAGCAACTTCCATGATTCAAAGAGCTTCAATTCCTTGATATGCTTCTTTATGTCATCATACCATCATCCCATGAATTCCACAAGTTTGGAATTCTTGATGAAACACTTGATTTTTCTCATGATCGGTGAACCTTTCAATGAAGATTCCATTAGAGAATATTGAGGATCTAAAGTATCCCTATCAGCATATGTTTCCTTTTGAAAGACGTATGATGGACCTAGTACTAGATAACCTTTCCACTTATGTTCCATTTAGATTCCCAAGAACTATATGCTATACCTCATAAATATTAACCATCTTTGAGGATGTCTCAATCTCTTGCTTCCAATGCTTCTATGATGCCTTGATGCATCCCATTTAGTGAATCATGATAGAAATATCTTACAACATAAGACTTATGAATATGAAAAGAGCTTAGGTGAGGAAGATTATCTCAGTAATAGAGATCTCTTACTTCCTCTTTCTTGGACTTATTTTCATCTTCCTCTACTTCTATGGCACTATGGGCTTTTTCTCTTCCTCTTTTGTTGTACTTATTGATCTTAGGACAATCCCTTTTGTAGTGTCCATATTACTAACACCCATAGCATTGAATTTTATACATGTCCCTCTTTTTCCAAGAACCAGACTTTCCAAATTTTCCCTTTCTTCTTGTTATTGCAGCATAAGCTTGATTTTTCTCACCTGCTCCCACATCAGCTTTGGCCTTTAGTCTATATTATTCAATCTTGCATAGTTACCATAGATCCTAGAATGGAGTAGCTTCTTTCTTCCCATAAATTCTTGAAGTAAAGTTACCCCACTCCTCTAGTAGTGAATTTCATACCATTGTAGTCATTTCACTATCAGACATGACTTCTCCCAGTTCTTGTAGTTGATCTCGAATTTTAGATATCCTCATAAAATATGAGGCTATTCCATATTCCTTAAACATATTCAACTTGTAGATGTATTGCCTTAATGATATGACTTATCCAACAGTGCTTACGAAATATAGCTCTACCAGTTTGTCATAGATTTCTTTTGAAGTTGCAAGTTTAGATACATATGGGATGAGGGGATCCTTGATGGATTCTAAGAGAATCCTTTGAGCCCTAACTTCCCCTTTCACATACTTGGAAATATCTTTAGCATATTCGTCTCCTAGTTTTGTGATAGATCCTTTGACATGATCCATGACCTCATTTTCAAGGATATTTAGATATGTTATTTTATTCCATGCAAGATAGTTTGAAGCCACAACTAATTAGTTTCTCTCCTTGCAAAAAGACATTTTGACACATTAAGATAAGGTCATATACTTACTTGATTGATGCTCAATTCTCCTTGTTGCTTCCTTGACGTTGATGATGATATAGAGAATATAAAATCTCTATTTGTTGAATATAGTTTTCTTCAATAATGATCATTGATCTTTCAGAGAGGGAGATCCCTTTTTATGGTGAAGTCTTGTTGATGAAGATCAGTTATGACTTCATGGTGATGTCTTTAATGGTGAGCAACTTGTTTCAATGAGAGAAATTCTTGATTACATGGCCTTTTGATCTAGATTTGTTTGGATGAATAGTCTTTTAACTTGATTCGTAGATCTCTTCAAACTTGAGTAGATCTAGGGTTTTGGCATTCTTGTCTTGATGATGAACACTGTTACCGATGAAATAGGTAACCGCACTGTTACCTACTTTTTTTGGTAGCATAAAAAGCACCCGATATTAAAAAATGGTGATGCAGAATCACCCCCTTTTTTTTGTGCACATTTTTGACACTCTAATATTTTTATTTATGAAGCATGAATATTTGTTTTAAAATGTTAGTGATTTTCATGCTAATTTTGAAACTTATTGGATGCAAGATCGACGCTTTTTAGAGCTAAGATTTTCATGCTAATTTTGAAACGTATTGATGCAGCATCAACCTTTTTTTTAGAGTGGTGATTTTCATGTTGGTAATAAAACACAAAACTTAGATAAATATATATATATATATATATATATATATATATATATATATATATATATATATATATATATATATATATAAACAATAAAAATGTAAAAAAACAAAATTAACTCGTAAAAATAAAAATTTAAACAAAAATAAATAAAATAACCAAAAAAAAAAATATTCTAAAATTATATAAAAAAAAAAAAAAAAAAAAAAACACACAATTTAAAGAAAAATAAATAAAAATTAACCAAAAAATATTTTTAAAAAAAAACATCAAAAACATTTTTTTCCAAGTTATTAAAAAAAACTATATAATAAAAAAAAAATTAAATAGAAAATTTAAAAATAATTTGAATTACAAAATTAAAATTTAGATAAAAAATAATAAAATACAAAAAAGAAAAAATTAAATTTATAAATTTAAATTAAAAAAATAATAATAAGAAAAAAAATACAAATTTTAAAATTAACAAAAAAACAAATTAAAAAAAAAAACAAAAAAACAAAATTCAAAATTCAAAAAGAAAAATAAAATAAAAGAATTAAAATTTAAAAAAAAAAAAACTATCATTAAAATACAAAAAATGAAAAAAACCACCTGCAAATAATTAAAAAACAAATATCTATAAATTTACTGTGTTTTTTTTTAAATGAAACAATTTATAAAATTTAAAAATGAAAAACTAAATAAACTGAAAGATTTTTAAAAAAATAGTTAAATTAAAATTTAATAAATTTAATAAATAAATTTTAAAAAATAATTAATCTAAAATATTAAATTAAAAAAAAAAAAAAAATTAAATTTAAAATAAAAATTTTGAATTAAAAAAAAATAATTTTAAATTTTTTGAATTTAAAAAATAATTAAATAAATAAAATTAAAAATTAAAAATTAAAACGAATTAAAAAAAAAATAAAAAAAATTTGATCGTGGTGGCGTCGCCAATTGGCCTCCCGCCCAGGTGGCGACGGAGGCTTGCCGCTTGGCGGGCGGGGAGGCTGCATGCAGCCCCCCGCCCTCCCAGCGGCCGGCCTCCGCCACCACCTGTGCGGGAGGCCGATTCCGGGAATCGCCCTCCCGCCTCTAAAAGGTTGATTCCGCCCTCCCGCGGCAAGAGGGCAATTCCGGGAATCACCCTCCCGCCTGTGGAGGCCGATTCCGCCCTCCCGCAGAGGGAGGCCGATTCCGGGAATCGCCCTCCTGCCTCTGGAGGCCGATTCCGCCCTCCCGCGGTGGGAGGCAGATTCTGGGAATCGCCCTCCCGCGGCGGGAGGTCGATTCCGGGAATCGCCTTCCACAGCGGGAGGGCGATTCCGAGAATCGCCCTCTCGCGGCGGGAGGCTGATTCCGGGAATCACCCTCCTGCGGCGGGAGGGCTATTCCCAGAATCGGCCTCCCGCCCAGGTGGCAGCGGAGGGCGGCCGCTGGGCGGAAGGCCGATTGGCGACGCCACCACGATCAAATTTTTTTTTTTTTTTTTTAATTTTTAATATTTTTTTTAATTTGATTTTTTTTTTTTTTTTTAAATTCAAAAAATTTAAAATTATTATTTTTTAATTTAATTTTTATATTTAAAATTTAATTTGTTTTAATTTTTTTTTTTTTTTTTTTTCTAAATTTTGTTAATAATTTTTATTAAATTTTGTATTTTATTTTTCATTTAATTGATTTTTTTTTTTTAATTTTCATATATTAAATTTTATGTTTAGTTTTTTCATTTAATTTTTTTTAAATTTAATAAATTTTGTATTTTTTTTTAATTTATTTAAATTTAATATTTTTTTTTTATTATTATTTTTTTAAGTACATAAAATTTTTATATTTTTTTTATTTCAATTAAAATTGTGTATTTAAAATTAGATTTTTTTTTAATTAAAGTTAATATTTTGAAATTAATTTGTTTTTTATTTTATTTTTTATTTTATTATTTTTTTTTAATTTATTTTTTCAATTTTTCATTTTTAATTGATTTTTAAAGTTTTTTAACTTTTTATTTTAACAATGTTTTTTTTTTCTCTTTATATTTAAAATTTATTTTTTATTTCAAAATTTATTTGTTTATTCATTTATTTATTAAAATTTAATATTTTTCTTTTTTAAATTTAATTTCTTATTTTAATATTAACATTTTTTTTTTAATTTAATAAAATCTAATATATATTTTTTTCATTTAAGTTCATGTATATATATTTTATTTTTTATAATTTAAATTTAATTTATTTTTTAAGATTTATTTGTTTTTTTAATATATATTTTTTTAAATTTAATATTTTTATTGTATTTTATTTTTCATTTTTTATTTTTAATTAAATTTTCAAATTTTTACTTTTAATTTAAATAATGTATTTATTTATTTTTTATTTTTTTTAAAGTTTTAAATTTATTAAAATTTAATATAATTCTTTAAATTTAATTTTTTATTTTAAAATTAACCTTTTTTTTCTAAATTTAATAAACATTTTCTTTTTCTTTTTTAAATTTAATTTCTATATTTTATTTTTTATAATTTCTTTCTTTTTTTAACTTGTTTTTTTTTTTAATTTAATATTTTTATTTTGTTTTTATTTTTATTTTTTTATTTCTATATATTTTGAAATTTTAATCTTTAAATTTTTTTTAATTTTTAATTTTTAATTTTTTTCTTAAATTTTAGGTTTTTTTTAATGTTTGAATTAAAATTTTTATTTTGTTTTTATTTTTATTTTTTTATTCTTATATATTTTTAAATTTTAAGCTTTAAAATGTTTTTATTTTTTAAATTTATTTTTTTTCTTAAATTTTAGGTTTTTTTTAATGTTTGAATTTTAAAAATTAAAAAATGTTATTTCTATTTTTAAAAATGTCAAAAATATGACACAATTTATTTTTTTTGTTATTCCAGCATCAACTGGTTTTGTTTTGAGGGTGTTTTTTCAATCCTTTTTTCAAGAAACAATTTTGTTTTTAGCATAATTTTATAAAATGTTGAAATTTGACCTTCAAAAAAAATCAAGTGCGTTTTGGAATACACTTTTTTTGTTTTTGGGGTGTTTTTTCATGTTTTTTGAGTCTTTTTGGGCTAGAGTTCCTGTTTTGAAGTCAGGTTACCTATTTCATCGGTAACAGTGTTGATGATCCTAATAATTATTTGTATGCTTCTTTGATATAGGGTTATTTTGACTTCAAGGTGATATTTTCTTTGATGACTTCCTTGAAATTTTATCCTTGAGTGTCCCTTGATAAGATGCCCTTCCTTGTCTTAGTCACCTTAGCTCTAATACCTTGTTAAGAAATCTAGGGCGTAGCTATTAAGTGATTTCTCTTTTATTAGTAACTGCTTGTGAGTGATTTTTACTTATTTATATTAGGATCTTTTTTTACTTAGGTTATTATTTTTCTTCTTCATCAAACAACTACCAATGCATAAACCATAAAGAGACAAGAAACGTGGAATATAGGCTATCAACCAGGGCCAAAACCTCTCACTCTTTGAGAGTAAAACCCGGACAAATTCTTCTTATAGAGATTCCAATTGATGAATACCAAGTCCATGACTCTTGACCTATTTTCCACTCCAAGACTAAGACACAAGTTCTCTTAATATTTTTCTCCTTTCCTCTTCTCGACTCCTCTTCCAATTCAACCTTCTCAGCATCGAGACATTATCACCACTGATATATCATTTTTGTGGTGGCACCGAATCCTTCTTACTCTGATGAAAATGAACCTTCTCACTGTAGTTATACTAAATTCTTCTTACTGTGATGACAACAAAACCTTACTGTGGACAAAACGATCTCTTCTTATTGTGGTGGCACTTAAACAAAGATTGCACCGAGACTATGGCATTGTTAGCACCGAGACTATGGTATGTTGGCACCAAAACTTGTTGAGATTCAACAAGATGATGAGCTTAGTGAAAAGAGTCACCTTCACTAAGTGGGCCCCGCAGGCTATTTTTGGCGCATAGTCTATTTTTAGGCTATGTCTATTTTTAGACATGTCGATCATATTCTATGAGTTGCAGGATGCTATTTGTGGATGGTTGGTCAAGTTGGAAAAATAGATCGACTTCTATTTTTAGACATTTTGGGCAAAGTCTATTTTTAGACTGTCAGTCTAAAAATAGACATGTCGGATATTATTAGCTCTTAATAATATTTGGACTCTAAACATTATCTTATTCTCTTATAGCACTGACATTCAGTTAACAGATTGTTCAGATCAGCTAGATGAAGGAATTACGCAATTCCTAGAGCTACTGGTGGTTCATGCATGGAGGACTTCAGTTAGAACTCGAGTGGTAGAGTTTGGTGGAGTTGGAGAAGTAGTTGGTGGAGTTGGTTTCTAGTTTAACTACACTTGTGGAGTTAAACTCAGTTGAACTGATTGTGTCTATTTCTAACTGATTGATACTTTTAGTGGAGTTGAGTGAATTAATTAGTTAAATTAATTCACTAAATAATAACTCATTATTTAACTAGACAGAGACAACTGTTAAATACAGTTCAGAACAGATCAATGGAGAGATTGGTGAAAGAGCAAGTGTGACTATAGCGTTGCATTGCATGCTGTTAGAAGTGTTGTCATTGGTGGCAAAGGACAGCAGCAGAAGCAAAGGAGAAGACAGCAGGTTTTTGGTGAATGGTATAGTAACATTTACAGGGAGCATGAGAATAACATAGGGAGATTTTATTTACAGAGACAGGGCAGGAAAATATAAGCAAAGCAGCACAAAGGAGACAACATAGAAACGTTCGAACAGTAGAGGACACAGAGATAGAGAAAGGAAGCAGAACCAGAGGAGGCAGAGCAGTAGAGACAGAGACAGAGAATACAGAGGCAAAGATGAAACGGTCGAGCAGCAGAGGCGGAGACAAAGAATACAGAGGCAGAGCCATTAACAAACAGTGAAATGATCAAGCAGAGACAGAACCCTGAGGGTAATGGAACCAAGCGTTTTGCAATAAAAACCTAATGCAGTCGGGTGTTAAACCTTATGGTAGTGTTTTATTAACATAACATTGAAACAGGGTTCATATATTAAAGTGTTGGAGAAATAAGAAATGAAACCTTTAAACAGAGATTATATGTATATGTATATAACGAAGGCGTGAAGTTTTTTGTTGGAGCGGAACCATGACAATAAGCAGAACCCCAAACATGAACAGTGAAACCAGAGTTGTTGAAAACCAGTGGGTTCACACGTTGGTTGAAGTGGTAAGCAGTATTGCCAAAATGAACGCGATATATGTCTTTGGATGCCACATGTCCTAAGATGGTTTTCCAAAACCATTTTCATCCCGCGACTTCTGAGAATTAACGTCAGTGCATCTAAGTTGCGCGAAAATGGGTGATGATTGTTGGATCGTCCAAGACAAAGAGACATCTTATCAGACGTCAGATGTGTGTGGTGTGTTAATTAGTGGGCATGAATTAACAGTTGTATTGTTAATTGAAACTTAACCCAAATTTTAAGTCGTATGTTGTGGGACCACAGGAAAATGCATGTGTGGACTTTTCTTGGATGCATATTGATACATTTTGAAATGCCTAAGGTTTAATACCAAATTCAAGGATTAATATATATAGAATGTTGATGCGTCGGGGTCTATGCCAAAGTCAAGGATTAATTCAGGTATTGATATATATTTGATAATGGAGTCGTGGATATACTTAACTGACAAGGGTGAACAGTAGAGCGTGGGACCCGTGAACCACCATATGATATATGTGCTGCATTAATATATATAAACCTTGAGTGAATGCTATAAGCACGGGTGTATGTAATTAAAAGAGTCGGAACCCTTTGTAGCATTAAGACTAAGGTTCGCATAAAGAACATGACTAAGTCTATGCAGGGAGCGAAAACATTAAACGAACTACGGAGCCTGAGAGGTTATATATATATTAGTGCTGGGTTTAAGTCTGAGCCAAAGACTTAATACTATGTTGACGGATAATATTATACATATAGTGTGGGACCCCCTACATAAAATTCCGAGAATCATAACCCAAGCTGGAGGATACATAAAGACTGAAATGGAAAAGTATACATATATATGCAACGCTTTATAAACAAGGGGCCAAAGTATATATATACATATATGTGAAGCGCTCTATTGTTCAGGCCTAATACAAACAAATTCTTATAAGGTGGGACCCGAGTCACGAATCGCATTGGAGAAAAGTTGACAGTGGAACATGTTAAAAAAAGTTGCGATTGCGATTGAGTTCCGGCCTCGATATGTTTTAAACGATGATTTTCATATTTTGTTTGAGTTTCGGCATCAAAGTGAACAGTGTTACATCGCATCGGAGCGATTCATCGCATCGGCACATCAAAGTGAACAGTGTTACATCACATCGGAGCGATTCATTGCATCGGCACATCGAAGTGAATAGTGATTGATCTCATCGGAGAAGGAGCAGAGCATCGGAACATATAGATGGAAGTTGCGATTGTGATTAATCGCAATCGGAAGTATTCGAGAGGTGATACATCGCATCGAAGAATAGAGCAAGTTCGGCGAGTGGGCCTGTAAGTGCATTTTATGTATTAAAATGATCTTTTATCATTATATCGCCGAAAGTTACTTAAGTTATATAACACGGCAGTGCATATGTTAAAAATGCCTTATTATTATTATGCCGAGAATTTATTTGCATTATATAAAAGTGCAGTTACATACGAGTTACGCAACAACAAGGAACAAAAAGGCATACAGAGAAGAAAAAGACAGACATAGTCACAGAAAAGACAAATACGCAGTGATCCAAGAGGTTGAATGAGTTGAGCTGGAGTTCTCATTGTAATTAAATGTAAATTTTTTAATTGGTTTATATTGTTTGTGATGCATTGGCAAGTCTCCGAAAGAGAACAAAAATCCCACTGTAATGTTAAAATTAGTACATACAGTTATATTTTTCTGAGTGAGCTGGAAAAGAAATGAGAAGGCAGAAGGCTAAGAGGTATGGCTATCCATTTTGAATTCCTTGAGGAATACAAACAGTCATAAGGAAATCTCTATAAATAATATCACCTTGATATGCATAGAGAGGTTAGAGAGAGTGAGGATAGATAATGCAGAGTATGAAGAATTGAGGCAGAGACGATAAGAAAAAAGAGGAGCACAAAGAGATGCTGCAGAACAGAGATGACATCTGAGGTAAATCAGCAAATATTTTCTTTTGATTGAATGAGGAAGTTGTAGCTTCCCTATCAAGTTGAAGCTTGATAGATGTCAGTTGTAGCTAACTGAGGTTGGAGCCTCCTGTAGGTTGGTGCCTGTAGAAAATCAATGGTGAGAGGGAGTTTGAGCTTTCCTTTGCATCACAACAATAATAAGATGTGGTTTTCTCCCTTTATGGGTTTCCACTTATATTTGTTGTCTCTATGTGTGTTGCTTATGTTTTGATATGTTCTATCCAATCTGCTTAATGTCTGTTGCTCTCATAATAAGTTTGGTGCCACATTAACTTAATACTTGTTGTTACATATTAAGACTGTTCACATATTAAGTTGGTTATAAAATTAAGTTGTAAATAAGCTTGATGAAAAGTTTAAAAAACTCATGTATGTGTTAAACTGATTCACCCCCCCCCCCCTCTCAGTTTAACTAAGGATTCAACAATTGGTATCGGAGCCGGTTCCTTTAGTACCAGTTTAACCACTGAAAGGAGATCCTAGTTCCCCAGGATGGCTAATAAAGAAGGTGCTCAACCAATAAAGCCCCTTTTTTCACTGGTGCAAATTATGCCTTTTGGAAAATCAGAATGAGGACATACATAATGTCTCTAGGAATAGAAATTTGGGTTGTTGTGGAATTGGGATATGCGCCAAAGGCAACTGATTCTGAGAAAGAAACCAAACAAGATTTTGTAGCTAACGCAAAATCCATGAATGCCATCTTAAATGGATTGTGTGAGGCAGAATTCATCAAAGTAATGCACAAAGAGACTGCCAAAGATATGTGGGATACTCTAGAGAACATCCATGAGGGAGACAAGAAGGTAAAGACTACCAAACTTCAAGTCTATAGAGCCCAGTTTGAGAACTTAAAAATGAATGATGATGAAGAAATTGCCAGCTTCTTTTTAAGGGTTGCAGAAATAGTAAATAACATGAAATCTCTAGGGGAAATCATAAAAGAAGCTGTGATTGTTCAAAAGATTCTGAGATCTCTTCCACCCAGGTTTAACCCCAAGGTTTCTGCCATAGAAGAAACAGCTGATTGGGAAACCTTGACCATGAACCAGTTACTTGGAAATCTAACAGCCTATGAAATGAGACTCCCACAGAAGAAGCCAAGTGCGAAGGAGGCAGCTTTTAAAACAAAAAAGAAGAAAGAAGAAAAGGAAGATATATGCTCTTGCTCTGATGAAGAAGAGGCCAAATTTGTCAAGAAGCTAGATAGAGGCTCAAGTAAATATAAAGGTAAACTTCCATTCAAATGCTTTAACTATGGAAGAGTTGGACAGTATGTTGCTAAGTGTCCTCATAAGAAAGAAAGGAATCAGGCTCATAAATCAGAGAAAACTACATCAAAGAACTGGCAAAAAGGAAAGAAATTCAATAGAAAATATTACTATGCTCAACAAGACAGTAGTGCATCTGAAGACTCAAATGAACCCTCAAGTGAAAAAGGAACCTCTGAATTTGTATTGATGGCCATAGAAGAACTTGAAGGACTCATTCTAGAAGATGAAGAAGAAGGTGAATTTGACCTTGAGGGGGAGCTAAGGAGTGCCCTGGAGGAGATTGACAGAATCAAACTAAAGTGCAGAAAACAAAAAGACATTCTCCTCAAGTATGTAAGGGAAGAGAAAAATTCAGAAGTCCTCATGCAGCTGAAGGTAGAGCTTGAAGAAGTGAAGAAGATAGAAGACATGTTACTTAAGCAAATCAAGCATAAAACTCAGGAACAAGAGAAGTTGGAAGAAGAAGTAGTATGTCTAAGGAAGAAATTAGAAAATGCTCCAAGGAAAGTGTCTATAAATTCCTCCCAAACAACAAGCTTTGGTAAGTTGAACGAAATTCTGGATGCTCAAATATCTCCTCTGATAAAAACTGGGATAGGCTATGAAGGAGAATCAAGTAAAGGTAAAGAAAAAGAAAACAAAAATATCATTTTTGTAAAAGCAAAGAAGGTTGATGAAGCAGCTCAAATAATTCCTACAAAAGAAGAAACATGCAATGAAGGAGACAGAAACCAGAAGAAACCTCTAATAACAAAGAATGAAATAAATACTCAGACAACAGAAAAAGGATCATATACCCCTGAGTTTGTCAAATTTGGAAGCCATCAAATGAGATTCTTCCCTCCTATGAAAAATGCCACCTGTTATTCCTGCCACAAGCTGGGACACATTGCTGCATACTGTCATACAAGGAGGAGCAATTCAAACCAACAAAGGATGCAAACAGAGAAGAGATTGTCTCAAGAAAACAAATGGAGAAGACAACCTCACATCAGGTATGCAAATTGTTTCTATGGTTATTGTTTTTATTGTAAGGAATTTGGCCATAATATCATTGAGTGCATAAAATATGGACAAAGATTGATGTTCAACACCTCAAGGAGGTTTTACTCATACTCACAATTCTGTGAAAACTATGATCAAATGTTGTGTATTCAATAAAATTGGACATATGCCTTCCAAATTTCCTCTCAGAGGATGTGGTTCATTATCTCACAAAAGATACCAAACAAAAGGATGCTTCCAGTGGAAAAAGAAGATGAATAAATATGACGTAGCTCTAACTGCTCAAGACCTGAAAAGCCAATGTTATTTGGACAGTGGCTGCTCAAAACATATGACTGGAGACAGAAGCAAGTTTATAATTTTTGATGAAAAGAAATCTGGTAATGTTACTTTTGGCAATGATAAATCAGGAAAAATCAAAGGAAAAGGCTCAGTCAGCCTAGATAACGGCAGAGGAAAGGCCCAAGATGTACTATTTGTAGATAGGCTGAAAGCAAATTTGCTGAGTGTCAGTCAAATGTGTGATAAAGGCTATGAAGTTCTTTTTAGAGCACAAGACTGTGAAGTCAGATCAAGCACCACAGGAAAGACTTTGCTCAAAGGTGTTCGAACAGAGAGTAATATTTACATAGTGAAAGAGGAGGATGAAGCATGCCATCTTAGCAAACTTGAGGAGTCATGGTTATGGCATAGGAGATTGGGACATCTCAGCTTAGAACATATCATCAGACTGAGCAAAAAGAAAGCTGTCAGAGATATGCCAGCAATAAAAAGCCTTCAAATACCATATGGAAATCTTGCCAATTGGGAAAACAAACACGGACATCCTTTAAGTCCAAAGATGAGCTATCAACAAGAAGACCACTCCAACTTGTGCACATGGACCTGTGTGGACCTGCAAGAACTAAAACACCAAGTGGAGAATCCTACTTCATGCTGATAATAGATTATTTCTCCAGAATGACATGGGTTTCATTTCTGAAGAATAAATCGGAAGCACTGGAGAAATTCAAAATATTCAAAGCATTAGCAGAAAATCAAACAGGATGCAAGCTAAAATGCATCAGATCAGATAGAGGAGGTGAATTCACAGATTATGACTTTGCAGACCTATGCAATGAACATGGGATAAAGAAACAATTTACTATTGCAGGGACACCTCAACAGAATGGAGTAGCAGAGAGACAAAACAGGTATATACAACAAATTTCCAGAGCCATGATGCAAGAGAGTAATATTCCTCAAACCTTCTGGGCAGAAGCAGTACACACAGTCGTGCATATCCTTAACAAAGCTCATTTAAGGCCAAGCAGTGACAAGACTCCCTATGAACTATGGCATGGCAAACCAGCTTCAATCAAGAACTTTAAAGTCTTTGGAAGCAAGTGTTACATAAAGAATAATGATGAAAATCTGGGGAAGTTTGATGCAAGAGCAGATGAAGGGATATTTCTAGGATATGCATCCAAAAGTAAAGGGTACAGGTGCTACAACAAGACTCTTCGAAAAATTGTAGAAAGCATTGACGTAAGATTTGATGAAGAACTTCCAAACAAGACAAGAAGTACAGACTGCAGCAGTCCTCCAAAAGATCATGAAGAAGAGGACCAAGATGATGATGAAACAAGAAAGACATCAGAAGATGTTGAACTAAGCTCAAAAGCCCCCTCAAGATACACTCAAAGGAACCATCCAGGAGATCAAATCATTGGAGACAAGAGTGTAGGAGTCCAGACAAGAAGGAAGCTAACTGAACAGACAGAAGAGGTATACATAGCTATGCTATCACAAATAGAGCCAAAGAGGTTTGAAGAAGCCAGCAAGGACAAGTATTGGGTAAATGCTATGAATGAAGAATTGGACCAAATTGAGAATAACCATACCTGGGAATTAGTTCTTAGACCCTCTGAGAAAAATGTCATTGGCTCAAAATGGGTATTCAAGAATAAAATGAATGAGCAAGGACAGGTAATCAGGAATAAAGCCAGACTTGTTTGCAAAGGATATTCACAAATCGAAGGTCTGGATTACGATGAAACATTTGCCTCTGTAGCCAAAATGGAAGCTATCAGAATGTTTCTGGCCTTTTCATGCTACCATGACTTCAAGGTTTATCAAATGGATGTGAAATTTGCCTTTCTAAATGGAGATCTAGAAGAATAAGTCTACATGGAACAACCAAAAGGATTCTCATTAACAGATAAGGAATACTATGTGTGCAGACTAAATAAGGCTCTATATGGACTGAAACAGGCTTCTCGTGCTTGGTACTCAAGGCTAGATAAGTACTTGCAAAAACAAGGCTTTAAGAGAGGAGGAGTAGACAGCAATCTATACATAAAATCCCATGGAAATGAACTCCTGATTGTTGTAGTATATGTTGATGACATTATGTTTGGAAGCAACAAAGATGAGCTAGCCAAAGGATTTGTTGAAGAGATGAAATCAGAGTTTGAGATGTCTATGATTGGAGAGCTCACCTTCTACTTAGGACTTCAAATTCCGCAAAAGAACAAAGTTACATTCATCTCACAGGAAAAATACTTAAAAGAGATGTTGAAAAAGTTCAAAATGGAAGACTGCAAACCTGTGTCAACTCCCATGATCACGGGATGCAAGCTATGTGCTGATGATGGATCTGTTGATATAGATCAAAGACTCTACAGATCCATGATAGGAAGCCTGCTGTAACTGACAGCATCAAGACTAGACATCATGCTAGCAGTAGGACTTGTGGCTAGATATCAAGCAGCACCAAAGAAAAATCATCTTCTAGCAGTCAAAAGAATATTTAGATAACTACAAGGAACATTACAGTTTGGGCGATGGTATCCAAAAGGAAAAAGCTTCACTTTGACAGCATACATAGATGCAGATTGGGCCAACTGTGTGGATGATAGGAAAATCACAAGTGGAGGTGCATTCTATCTGGGAGAAAGTCTGGTGGCATGGCTAAGAAAGAAACAAACATATATTTCTCTATATACAGCAAAAGCATAATACATAGCAATAGTAGCATGCTGCACACAAGTCATGTGGATGAAGCAAACCCTCCAAGACATGAAAGTAAGCATTGATGAACCTATCTCTATCAAATGTTATAATACAAGTGCTATAAGCATATCAAAAAATCCTGTGCTTCATTCAAAAACTAAACACATTCCAATCAAGTACCATTTTCTAAGAGAGCAAGTAGCACAGAAGGTAGTTAAGTTGGAATATGTGCCAACAAAAGAACAAACAGCAGATATATTTACCAAACCGCTTGCTAGAGAACCATTTGAGTATTTGAGAGATATACTAGGGGTAGTATCTGTAGATGCTACTCTTTGATATGAAGAGAAAGCATCATTTCAGGGGGAGAACAGAAACGAAAATATCATTCCAGGGGGAGATCAGTTAGCAAGGAAATCTTGAAACAGGTCCTCAAGATCAGAGCAACATGGATGAGATTTAAAAGCACACTGGGAAATGAGAAACCCCTTGCCATTGATGTCAAAGGGGGAGGAAGAGCAAGCAACAGAAGAAAGGGTCCTAAAAGGCAAGCAGAGGAAGCGTATTGCCATCAATGCCAAAGGGGGAGACTGTTAGAAGTGTTGTCATTGATGGCAAAGGACAGCAGCAGAAGCAAAAGAGAAGACAACAGGTTTTTGGTGAATGGTATAGTAACATTTACAGGGAGCATGAGAAGAACAGAGGGAGAGTTTATTTACAAAGACAGGGAAGCAAAAAGATAAGCAAAGCAGCACAAAGGAGACAGCATAGAAACAGTCGAACAGCAGAGGACGCAGAGACAGAGAAAGGAAGCAGAACCAGAGGAGGCAGAGCAGCAGAGGCAAAGACAGAGA
Organism: Pinus albicaulis; assembly: GCA_034641835.2. Lineage (NCBI taxonomy): Eukaryota > Viridiplantae > Streptophyta > Pinopsida > Pinales > Pinaceae > Pinus > Pinus albicaulis. The sequence continues at coordinate 1,522,423,048 of CM076584.1, forward strand.
ATATAGAGGCAGAGATGAAACGGTCAAGCAGCAGAGGCGGAGATAGAGAATACAGAGGCAAAGCCGTTAACAAACAGTGAAATGATCAAGCAGAGATAGAACCCTGAGGGTAATGGAACCAAGTGTTTTGCAATAAAAACCTAATGCAGTCGGGTGTTAAACCTTATGGTAGCGTTGTATTAACATAACATTGAAACAGGGTTCATATATTAAAGTGTTGGAGAAATAAGAAATGAAACCTTTAAACAGAGATTATATGTATATGTATATAACGAAGGCGCGAAGTTTTTTGTTGGAGCAGAACCATGACTATAAGCATAACCCCGAACATGAACAGTGAAACCAGAGTTGTTGAAAACTAGTGGGTTCACGCGTTGGTTGAAGTGGTAAGCAGTATTGCCAAAATGAACACGATATATTTCTTTGGATGCCACATGTCCTAAGATGGTTTTCCAAAACCATTTTCATCACGCGACTTCTGAGAATTAACGTCAGTGCATCTAAATTGCGCGAAAATGGGTGATGATCGTTGGATCGTCCAAGACAAAGCGACATCTTATCAGCCGTCAGATGTGTGTGGTGTGTTAATTAGTGGGCCCGAATTAACAGTTGTATTGTTAATTGAAACTTAACCCAAATGTTAAGTCATATGTTGTGGGACCACAAGCAAATGCATGTGTGGAATTTTGTTGGATGCATATTGATACATTTTGAAATGCCTAAGGTTTAATACCAAAGTCAAGGATTAATATATATAGAATGTTGATGCGTCGGGGTCTATGACAAAGTCGAGGATTAATTCAGGTATTGATATATATTTGATAATGAAGTCGTGGATATACTTAACTGACGAGGCTGAACAGTAGAGTGTGGGACCCATGAACCACCATATGATATATGTGCTGCATTAATATATATAAACCTTGAGTGAATGCTATAAGCGCGGCTGTATGTAATTAAAAGATCTGGAACCCTTTGTAGCATTACGACTAAGGTTCGAATAAAGAACATGGCTAAGTCTATGCAGGGAGCAGAAACATTAAACAAACTACGGAGCCCGAGAGGTTATATAAATATATATATTAGTGTTGGGTTTAAGTCTGAGCCAAAGACTTAATACTATGTTGACGGATAATATTATAGATATAGTGTGGGACCCCCTACATAAAATTCCGAGAATCATAACCCAAACTGGAGGATACATAAAGACTGAAGCGGAAAAGTATACATATATATGCAGCGCTTTATATATGTAGCGCTTTATAAACAAGGGGCCAAAGTATATATATACATATATGTGTAGCGCTCTATTGTTCGGGCCTAATACAAACAAAGTCTTATAAGGTGGGACCCGAGTCACGAATCGCATTGAGAAAATTTGGTAGCAGAACATGTTAACAAAAGTTGTGATTGCGATTGAGTTCCAGACCTGATATGTTTTAAACAATGATTTTCATATTTTTTTTGAGTTTCGGCATCAAAGTGAATAGTGTTACATCGCATCGGAGTGATTCATCGCATCGGCACATCAAAATGAACAGTGTTACATCGCATCGGATCGATTCATCGCATCGCCACATCGAAGTGAACAGTGATTGATCGCATCGGAGAAGGAGCAGAGCATCGGAACATATATATGGAAGTTGCAATTGCGATTAATCGCAATCGGAAGTATTCGAGAGGTGATACATCGCATCGGAGAATAGAGCAAGCTTGGCGAGTGTGCCCGTAAGGGCATTTTATGTATTACAATGATCTTTTATCATCATATCGCCGAAAGTTACTTAAGTTATATAACACTGCAGTGCATATGTTAAAAACACCTTATTATTATTATGCCGAGAATTGATTTGCATTATATAAAAATTGCAGTTACATACATGCAGGAGTTACGCAACAGCAATGAACAGAAAAGCATACAGAGAAGAAAAATATAGACACAGTCACAGAAAAGACAAATACGCAGTGATCCAAGAGGTTGAATGAGTTGAGCTGGAGTTCTCATTGTAATTAAATGTAAATGTTTTAATTGGTTTATATTGTTTGTGATGCATTGGCAAGTTTCCGGAAGAGAAAAAAAATCCCACTGTAATGTTAAAATTAGTACATACAGTTATATTTTCTGAGTGAGATGGAAAAGAAATGAGAAGGTAGAAGGCTAAGAGGTATGGCTATCCATTTCGAATTCCTTGAGGAATACAAACAGTCATAAGGAAATCTCTATAAATAATATCACCTTGATATGCATAGAGAGGTTAGAGAGAGTGAGGATAGAGAATGCAGAGTATGAAGAATTGAGGCAGAGAAGATAAGCAAAAAGAGGAGCAGAAAGAGATGTTGCAAAACAGAGCTGATATCTAAGGTAAATCAACAAATATTTTATTTTGATTGAATGAGGAAGTTGGAGCTTCCCTATCAAGTTGAAGCTTGATAGATGTCAGTTGTAGCTGACTGAGGTTGGAGCCTCCTGTAGGTTGGTGCCTGCAAAAAATCAGTGGTGAGAGGGAGTTGGAGCTTGCCTTTGCATCACAACAATAATAAGATGTGGTTTTCTCCCTTTATGGGTTTCCACTTATATCTGTTGTCTCTGTGTGTGTTGCTTATGTGTTGATATGTTCTATCCAATCTGCTTAATGTTTGTTGCTCTCACAATAAGTTTGGTGCCACATTAAATTAATACTTGCTGTTACATATTAAGTTGGTTATAAAATTAAGCTGTAAATAAGC